>JAJJMC010024047.1:1953140-1975047 GCA_023531435.1 Papaver californicum | reverse complement strand
GTTACTTTCTTGCATGGGAAGAATGTGATTTTTGTTTTCTTTCCATGGATATGCTTGGAGGAATACAATAAACTCATGGCTATCTTGTTTTAGGGGTTAATGGTTTTTGAGATATTTTGTTATTTGATTTCGCGAATGGTGATTACTTTCTGTCTTCATTCAATGGATGCTTTGTTTGTGACAATTTGCTCGAACTTATTTTGCCTACGGTTTCACCTTCTTGATTGCTTGTATCTAAAATGAAAGTATGGATGTTTGTATTTCAGTTTATTAAACATAGTTTTGCTTTGCTGAATACAGAATGTGTAATTTTTTTGTCTGAATCTAGCTCTGCGTCCAACTTTTAATTTAAAAGTTTTAAATACTAGACAGTTATTTATTTAGTGTAATATTTCCACAAGTAAGGATGTTAAGACTTACTGACATATAATGAAACAGCAATTTCTTTTAAGATATATGGACACACAGACTATCATCTTTCAGTTTGTCACGATTTCGATCCTTTACTAAAAAAAGCTGATTGTTTGTGTAATATTTTTTGTCAGAGTCCAGCTTGTTTCCCATCTTGAAATACTAGGAAGTTGTTTATTTTAGGTTTCCCAGAAACAATCCCAACCAAAGAAAATAGAGCTGATGCTTACTTGCATAGTGAATGGTATGTGTGTAAGTGGCAATGTCAGCAAATCTTTGTTCTATTCTATGCAACTCTCTGATTTATACCTCTTGTCATTTGGGCACTAGTAAACCGGTGTAGTCATTAGGCTTAGAAGTTGAATTACAATTGCCCTGTTTGTCGAAGGAGTTTTACTATAGCTCTGTTAGTGCAAGGCACTCTTGCTCGCAAAAGGGATGTACAAGCATCGTTCGCATTTGCTAAGAGGTTTATCATTTTTACTTGTGGTTTGTTCAATCATCAGTAAAATCTCTGCGAAAACTTAATCAGGAATCAGAGTTTTGTTTTTAAGATTCTAAATAAAGCAGTCAACAGATAATGTCTATTAGTATGTTGAGTATGTATGTTAGCCTTCCCTCTTGATGAGGGTCTTTCAGAAAGACTGCAAAATGTTTGGTTGTGCACTAGATCCTGGTCTGTATCAGAGCCTCTAGTAGTGTTTAACAGCGTGTATTTGTTAGTGTAGATGGTATTGAATCAAGTTATATGATGTTCAATGGTTAGACTAAGTGCAAGTGTTTTGATGATCTTTCATTCCAAAGATTTGGTTGCAATAAGATTTATCTCTGAACCAGTAACTTCACCGTATCCAAGTAGTATTTAGTCAGTTAGTGACAAGCTACCCTTTTACCCAATGCTACTTCAAGTTTACTTCTATATTTCAAAAGGCTGAGAAAGGTTTAGGAGTTGAAGGAGTTATCCTTTCAAGTAGTATTGTTTAAAGTCCGAAGTCTTTTAACTCTCTTCCTTTGAAGTATAGGTCATGTTGCTCAATACCTGGGCGATACATCTTAGTATGAAATTTTAGTCACCAGGGTAGTCCAGAAAGCTTAGTCCACCGTAGGTGCTGATGTACGGTGCTGCTGTCGCTCTTTCCACCATCCTAGGATTAAGAGTCTATACTTTTATATGAACATATGGTTCCAACTGATTTTTTTCTTCTAAAAACAGTACTTTGGTCTACATTTGGACTATCCTTTATTTTTTGTCGATATGGGACCCACATGTCATATAAAAGCATCCCCTAAATCTTAGGATGGTGGGAGGTGTAATATAAACATTTAGGATGGACTAACCTTTTTGGACTACCTTTAGTGACTTCCAACAATAGGAGTTTACTGCTTGTCTATATTTTTGGGGTTTCAAAATTGGTGAGGTTCTGTGAGAGGAAAAGTAAGAGAGAGAGCTGTTTGAGAATAGTAGGGTTTCAGAAAATTTGCATTTTCTCTAGTAAAAAAAGGGTTTCATCTCTAAAATTTGCATCAAAGATAATCTCAATAACAAGACCCATCACCAATAGCTTCCTAACATTTTGAGTTCTCGGATCATTAGGGCTCGAATAGTGGCAGCTCGACGTGCCTTGGTACATTATAAAGCTACTCGAGTATCTTGGATTAACAAATGTCAAAGTCCCTACGGAAATTCAGAAGTTAAAATTGCCTCACAAAAAGGTAACCCACAAAAATCATAATGGATTTCATCAGACTGAAAACTTGCACTACTTAGTAAGTGCCGAATTGGGTTTTTTCAGTTTAAGTACCATTAGACTTATTGCAATAAGCCAATAAGGTCCATAAGAGATGCATAGAAAATGTAACGATATGGATTGATCGGCCAAAGCATACTGGCTAAAATTTCTGTGATGCATGTTTGTATGCAATAAACTACTAATAGAATGAACCCGAGAAAGTGTTTGGTTCTTTTCATTCTGAATTGGTTGCTTTTCATATGGAATTTCTGTTGAGACTGTAGCAAAGTTTTAAATGTATTGCCATCATAGTTGGCTAGATGTAAACTACTAAGAGTTCTATCTATTGATTCATTGTCTTTACTACCTACCAGCCCCTTTTACAATACCAACCTAATGTTTTGGATATCTAAACTCTAAGTCACCTTGATAAAGGAGCTTCTTGTCTGCTGCTCCAAATATATATATACGCGCGCCTGCAGCTGGGCTGAGAATTAGATCATAAAATTATCTGGTCAGATAAAATTTACCGTATATCAGGCAAGTCCGGCTATGCAGTATACCTGAGTAAATGACGTGTGTACACACTGTGTATATGTACGAAAAACTAGCACTATAAATAATAGTGTCAGGTGAAGTACTTTATGTATTTCATAAAAGGAGCTATATAGTAAGTTAAGGATCTATATGGCTGTTGAGGCTGTTTATCATCCAAAGGGTGTTGCACAGTTGCTACACATGAAGAGAGAACGGTTTCTTTCGAAAAGAAAATGGGATTTCAGTGATGCTGTTAACATTGGGTTATTCATATTGGAAATTGCAGCGGTCTTCGTTGCTCCTTTTCACTTTACTTGGGGTGCACTTCGGGTTGCAATTGTATTGTTTTGGATGACTATACATATAGGCATTAGTCTTTCTTACCACAGAAACCTCATTCACAAGAGTTTTAAACTCACAAACCACTTGAATACTTGTTTGCTTACTTTGGACTACATGCTGCACAGGTTAATTATCATGCATCTCTCTTTTGTAACCCTTTCCATTGCTTGTTGATCTGTTTGTCTCTTTGTTAATTTATGGTTGTTCTTGAACTTGCTCGTCAGAGAGACCCGATGTGGTGGGTTAGCGTTCACCGACACCACCATCAATTCACAGATTCTGATCGAGATCCACATAGTCCAGTTGAAGGATTTTGGTTCAGTCACATGAATTGGGCCTTCCATAACAACTATCTCGATGAGAAGGTTTTGGTCTCTCCATATACTTTGCACTGATGTAATGTAGTCCCCGCTATTCTTCTAAAATGATCAAGGGTGACGGCTTAACAGCTATATTGCTACCTAAACCAAAAATTCTCTGGCCTCTGCATTTAATGGTCTCTCAGATGATCTTTCCGTCATATTTTGCAGCGTGGAGAAATGAATAATATAATGGATTTACAAAAATAAGCCTACTACAGGTTCCTTCGAAAGACCTACTACCTTCATCTAGTTGGACTTGCACTGCTGCTGTACATCGGAGGAGGCTTACCCTACCTTATTTGGGGAATGTTAAGTACATAGTTATACACGTAGCTAAGTCCCTCTTCTCTGCAAGGGAGAATGGAAAAGATATGCTTTTAAAGTATACCAAGAATATATCTATTGAGAGTATTGCAATCAACAAACTTTTGTAAGCATATCTGAGTGGATTGATGATTTTTTTTTCCTGATACTTATAGGGTGTTAGAATGGCATTCGGGCATCATGGTAAATTCAGTGTGCCATACATGGGGGGAAAAGCCATGGAAAACCAACGACTTATCCAGGAACAATTGGGTGGTAGGCTTAATAGGATTTGGAGAAGGTAGGCACAACAACCATCATGCATTTGAGTTCTCGGCTCGGTTAGGGCTCGGATGGTGGCAACTCGACGTGCCTTGGTACGTTATAAAGCTACTCGAGTATCTTGGATTAGCAGCAAATGTTAAAGTCCCTACGGAGATTCAGAAGTCAAAATTGTCTCAGCAAAATCGTTATGCATAGCAATTGTAAGCTTATTGCAATAAGGTCCAAGATGCAATGATATGTGTTGATAGACCAAAGCATATATGGGCAGATAGCCTGCCTAAATTGCTGTATTGATGTGTGTATATATGTGTACTTCAAGCTTCCGTATGCAAGTACATTAATATCTCGTACATGTTCATGTACAGGTTGGGCTGTTATTAAGAATTGCCGGTTGCATTTCACACTCCCGTTAGTGATTCTTTCATTATCTAATTGGTTTTTCGACCAGAATTATCTACTTCACTGGGAATTAAGATTATTTCTGACAAAAATCTGTTTTGAGTTCAACTAAGGCCTGCAACTCCACCTACAAATCAACTATGATGCCATCTTCGGGCCATACAGTATGTATAGTGATTGCTCTTGTTAATGGAAACCTAAAACGGAAGACACTGGCTATATTGTGAAAAAGACCTCAATCTATTATTTACCTTTATTTGGATAAAGTCTTGGTCACAAATGTAGCAGTGAATGTAATTTATCTGATTACCCCAGATAAAATCCTGTAGGCTACCAAATCAAAACCTTTCCCTGTGCAGAGAAAATCTAAGCAGAAAAGAAGTGGTTAACAGTATCAAAGAAAAGTGTTTGCAATGAGCCATGGATCCTTGACGAATCTCGCGAACGCACGAGTATCTCAATGACCAGGTGAAGTACCTTGCTTGGTATCTTTAGTAGAATGAGCAGGTGATGCGGACTTGGGATCTTCAGTTGTAGGAGCATGGGCTGCTGAATGAATTTCTGACCCTGATTTGGCGTTCTCATTCCATTAACATTCCTCAAGTTGAAAATACCAGATAGTCCTCTGGCGTTAGCTAGCTGCTTCAGTTCTCCTCTAATCGACTCCAATTCTCTTTCTAAATTTTCTTTTTCCTGCTTGCGTAACTCCTCCTTTCTGGCTTCATATCTAGCACTTCTTTGCACCTCAAAGATAATAGCAGCACCAGCAACCGAGAAGACGAATACTTCTCCAAGAAGGTCTGCAGCAGCCTGAACAGCTTTCTGTTCATTCAAAGGTCGGATTGCAACATCAGTTGCATGACCATAGATCCGTCTTTGCACGGTTGTCGTAAGTCTGTGGTTTGTTTGGGCGATACAGATGATGTATTCACGAAATCTAGAGTGTTTACCAGCTGCTGCTTTGAGTCTATTAGCAACAGGTTTACACATGGTTCTCACAGCAAGAATACCTAGCTTGACTACTGGGAGCTTCATCATATCTTGAAACCTGCAGGATCAACAACACTTATTAACTATTCACTCCTCTAAAACAAAACCAAGTACTGATTCTTAAACCCTTGTGATAACATTTCTGAGTCAGACTTTCTTGAAGAAGAAGAAGAAGAAGAAAAGGGGACCAACAACTTTGATGACTACTGCGAAATTTCTGGTGGTATGATCAGTGATACTCGACACGAGTGATATGAAATTGTCATTAGGGTTTAGGGGATTCTTTGTTTGGTGGCGAAGCTAAGATTAGTCAAGCTAATATTAATCAACACTTGGGACTCCGGTATTTTAACTTGGGAACTAAAAACAAATTGTCTGACATCTGACTCGGGCCGAGTCAGAGGCCGAGTTAGATTCAGACGGTGAGTCTGGAGAAAACAAATGGGCTGTTGTTTGGTTCTCTGCTAAAGGAAACCACCTTCAGCATCTTTTACTGCCAGTACTGCTACCGAAATGGGTTGCATCTCTGGTTGTATGACTTCTAAAGTGTTGCGGTATTCAAGGCGACCATTCAGTCATGGGAGAAGAGGCATTGCAAGTTTGTGCCAAGTCTTGCACTAGTGGCTGCATCAAGGGTCACTAAAGCTTGTAAGTGGCCGGGGAGAACTGTAATTTTGTAGTGTACCCTGATCGAAAGCATATCAACCATGAACCATCTATCTTCTAAAATAACAACCAACTACACTGTGTTAAACAAAGCATGTAGATATTTATTCATCAGGACCGTTTTGAAGATAGTGTAGAAACTACACAAAGTTGTGCAGGCAGAACTACTACAGAATGCTAGAGAGAAGCTAAACAAAGTTGCTCAAGTAAGTAGAAATTTATTCATTTCTGCTACGTACTTGCTCAAGTGATACCCAAATTTTGGACTACTGGTATATTTGGGTTGTTGGAGGTATATGTAAGCCGTTGGCCCGTTTGTTCTTGTGCAGGCAGTTAGTCACTGAAGCTTCAGTTGTATTTGCTTATAGTTAGAACAATAAAAATTTATCCAAGAAAATATTTCGCCACAACTTTTTTGTGGTGTAATACAAGCCCAACAAAGAACAGCTATGGAATGTTCTATGGGTTTACAAAAACTCTGAACAACTTGTAATAAACTAGCAGTAAGTCACACCTTCCCCATTTACGACCTCACCAATGCGATACACCATGTTGCCTCCTTGCCTTTCTTCTTCAAGTATCCTATCAGCAGCCTCGGAGCTAACAACAAGAACCATGCCAATCCCCATGTTGAATGTTCGCATCATTTCAGCATCTTCAACTCTTCCAGCCTTCACAAGCACATAAAGATTTGTTTAGGATTATCATAAGAAGAAATAAGTTATTTCACCACCGAGAGAATCGAGGATTGGGGAGAATTTATTCTGCTTAACATATTCCAAATGGGTTTCTTTGTGGTTACCTGTTGGATCCACTTGAACACAGGAGGGATATCCCAAGAATTGTTATAAACTGAAGCTCCAAAGCCTTTGGGGAAGACTCGAGGTATATTATCTGTGAACCCACCACCTGTGATATGGGCTATGCCTTTCACCCCACCTTTGTTGATAATGTTCAGAACCTATTTCAAGAGTACAAAAATAAGAATCTTCAAATCTTCTATCATCAAACTAAATTGTTATTTTATAAAGAATTGAGATAGTTTTGAAGTCGAAGTAAAATGGTCAACCTGCTTAACATAGATGACAGTTGGTGCCATTAGAGCTTCACCCAGTGTAATTTGTTTTCCCGGAAGCTGGTCTGATAGTGAAAGGCCACTTCGAGCCAGGACCCTGTAAAACCTTAATATGACCTTTTTGAATGAAGTACATTTTTGCAAATTGTCAAAGAAAAAACAAATATCTAAAAAATGGGAAAAAGAAATAAACTGTTCACTATTTTCTGGAATTAAAATACAACCTTCTAACTAGTGAAAACCCATTAGAATGGACTCCACTTGATGGAAGTCCAATAAGAACATCTCCGGCCCCAATACTTTTCCCATCAATAACAGAATTCTTCTTCACAATTCCAACGGCAAAACCACTGAGATCATATTCCCCATCAGCATAGAAATCTGGCATTTCTGCTGTCTACAAGGCGCAATTAAAGATCACACAAGTGAGTAGAAAGTATGAGAATAGATAGGAAGAACATCAAATAAACTAACATTCATCCTAAGGATCTTGTATACTGGAACAAATTAGTCTCTTTCGACCATACAAAAGGTGAATAAGTGGTTGTAATATACTATGCGACTGTGTTTGTAGGTACAAAATTTTGTGCTAAGCCACTGTAAATAACACTAAGGTCTTTATACTAGTCAAAATTGCTTAACCATTTGGTCAAAAATTACTTTTAATCCTAAAAGAGATATACTAGTGAAGAGATTGTGGATTACCTCCCCTCCTAAAAGAGCGCAGTCAGATAGTTTGCATCCATCGACGATGCCTTTTATAACCTGAATAAGCAAAGAAAGCACGTCTCAGGACAGTGGCACAGAGACAATGGAGGCAGTGACCATCACAAGAAGACGCAAAATACACTTGAACATCATAAAGAGTAAGATCTCCTCCACCTTTTCAGCCAAGTCAACATCAAGATGGCTTGTCGCGAAGTAATCAAGGAAGAACAAAGGCTTAGCTCCAGATGTAATAATGTCATTGACACTCATGGCAACCTGGAAAGAAAAAAAAATTGTAATGCCAGTCCTACTTTCAAAATACAAGGTGCAAGGTTCAGTTTGAAACATACAAGGTCTATCCCAATAGTGTCATGGATTCCAGTTTCAAACGCAAGCTTAAGTTTGGTTCCAACACCATCAGTACCAGCAACAAGGTATGAATCCCCTGTTCAGTAAAACAGGTAGAAAGAATTGAATCAAATGTCTAAACCTGAAAGAAACAATCATTTAACAACTGAATTCTCTAGAGTAAATACACAAGCAAGGACATATAGCAATCCAGCAATACACGGTAATTCTAAAGGCTAAAATTCCTTTTGTTTTTCTTTTGCTCGGTTAATGGCTACAACTCTTTTATCAAAATAAATTGTACAGTCTCAAAAAGAATTGAGCTTTCTGGTGTCGAGAGAAAATGATAATAACAGATATTTCCATGCTAATCGATCATCAACCAATGGCTATTTTAAATATACGGGTCATAGATGCACAAAGTCTGCGGACAGCATCATATCTCTACCCCTCATTCAAGTTCTAGCTAATTCATGTCGGATATATAGTCCTCATGGTAAACAAACTAAACCTAATTACAAAGGGGCAAACCCTTTGATGTAGAAAGTGTATCATATAACTACATAATCCCAAGAACACAAAATTGAATGTTTCAATCACCATCTCTGATACAGAATGCAGTATGTAAGCTCAATTTTCCACACATCACTTCAAACTGAAAGCTACAATTATAACTGAGAAACAATACAAACGACTTTGACGAATTCTATAACAAAACTGGACTCCATGGTGAGTTAAATAAAATTGAACCAAATAATCATCGCATTACAGAAAAATTAGGCAGTTACCAAGAGGAAACAGCCCACCGAATCCTCCAATTCCTGGTGCCATCTTTGCAATTCTTCGAACAAGCTCTGACCCAGCATCAATATCCACACCAGCCTCTTTATATGTCATACTCTCCAAAGCATCTTCTTTTTTTGCTTTTGGAATTACAGAAGCAGCTCTATTCACAGAATTGTTCATTATTATTTCTTCTGAACCCAATGTTAAACTTTGAGATGTTTTAGAGAAAGATGATACACTAGGTCTGTAAAGATTTGATTTTGGTAGATTTTGATCAGAGGATTTGGCTGTGAATGGAACACATCTTAATAGCTCTGCGTTAGCTCTACAACTGATTTCCATGGCAAGAGCTCGGTTGATACTGGGGGGAGGGAGTGTGTAGTGAGTGGGAGAGTGGAGAAAAATCTACAGGGAGAAAGAAAGTAGGGTTTAGGTTTTTATGGACATGGGAGAAAATTACATAATTTTATTAAGGGTATAACTGTCAATGTATTTGCTTTTCTGTAAAGTGTTGAGAGTTTCCAGATAAAAAGTTATCGGCGTTTGCCGTCGGGGGAATCCGGCACCAACATTTTGTTGACGGAAATACTCTCAACAACTTTTATAACTTTTCGGTTAATTGCGAAACATATGTACACTTTGATTACACCGATATATGGGTACTCTGTACATGTAGGATACGGCATTCTACGTGTTCGATGAAGCACCACATATACTGGAAGGCCAGAATAAAGACGGTCTAGATGCTGCTGGAGCGCAACACAACTTCACCATTTCTGTTTGGTCTGATATATTAACCGGGAAAAAATCTGCTATGGTCTGATAGGTAGAAGCGTAGAAAAATGGCAGCTACTTATGTAGCCCAGAGTTCCAGACTTCACATCTCAAATCAGATATCGCCGTTGAGGAAGGCACAGATTAGTTATACTTCTTCGTTTAACAACCCAACTTGTCAAATCTCAGCTGAAAATACCAATAAAAGTAGCAAACTTGATGAGAGGAAGAATAAGGAGATTGCAACCGCTGCGACAATCCCAACAATGTCCGAAATCATGGATTCCTCGAAATATCAGAAACTCCAACTGAATCTACAATCGCTGGGACCTTTCTTCAGAATCACCGTCAGCAGTTTAGAGACGGAGAAAGAGCTGGGGAGAGCTGAAGGGTTTATAAAGATTTGGTTTGGAGCAGGTAAAATTCTTCATTTGGACACCATTAGATTGAGAAGGGAAACGCTGGACATGGAGAAATCAATATTTGGCATCGGTTTGTTTGTCGGAGCTGTTGCTATCCGTTACGGTTATGATTGTGGTTGCAAGACAGCTGAGCTTCTTGCCATTAATGATTCTGATGTTTACCATTCAAAGGTTCCTCTCCTTCCTGGATTCTCTCATTCATTTTTTCCCCTTGTTTATGCAGTTCTTGTAGTTGAATTTGAGTGGTCAGGGATTGGGATAATGTCATATTGATGTTGTCAATATCTTCTGATTCAGCTAGTTAGGTTCTATACCAGAATGGGGTTCAGGGCAGTGCATGAGGTGACAGGAGGTTCTATGCAAGACCTAGCACACTTGTTGGTGTGGGGAGGCAACGGAACACGAATGGATGCAAACATCGAAGAACTTTTGTTAAAATGGGGTAGAAAGTTTAAGCCAAGGAGTTCATCCCAAAGATGATACGAAACAGCATGATGTAACTTCTGAATTAGTTCTTGGTTTACCTATACACTTTCCAAGCTTTATTCAAGAGTTTGAAATAGGATGTAACAAATAAAGCAACACAAAACAATGCTTACTTCATCCACACACAATCTGAATGGTTATCCATCTATTTTTTGTAACTTCACAGGATTTACTGGTGGAAACACAGACTTCTTCAGTTAATATACACAGCATAGATGATAAGCTCAAACCTAGAACTTCATACGGTCAAATGCAAACTCAGAGTTTGTAATATCAGTGAATTACAGGACTTCGACATATTCAAAGATACTTGAGAAACAGAATTCGCATGAATGAAATATTTTCTGCATTTATAACTGTGTGCTTTGTTTCCCTAAGAGCGTCCACAATGGGACGATCAAAACATAGACTAAAGATCAAAACTAGTCTTTGGTCCGGAATTGTGAGGCGCAGCGGGACGAGTAGATTTGGGGTTTAGTCCAGAAAATCGACTGTAGCAGACTAAATTTGGTTTTTTTTCTGGACTAAGCTTCGTTTAGTCGAGCGGCATTGTAGTGAAGCGCTTAGCATCAAGCGGCTTCGTAATCAAGCGTTATTCTAGGACAATGCTAAAAAATACGGGCGCTAACCTAGAACTACGTCTGATGGAAGGAGGCTCTAGGATCGCGCCCACTAACAAGCGTAACACTAGAATACCGCCCAGTTTGAGCGTGACCCTAGGATACCGCCCATATCTAAACGTCGCACTAAGTCACCGCTCAGTTATAGGTGCGGCTGAAGAAGAAAGAAGAGGAGATGGGGCGGGCCGCTAGCATTCCGCTTGGAATTTTAGGCAAGGCGTTAGGACACCGCCCGTCTCTTTCTTCTCACACGCTCCATCCGCTCCATTCGCACAAGGGTTACTTGATCAGGCGTGATGCTGGCACACCGGGGATCAGGCGATTGTCTAGTGCTCCGCCCGTCTTGGGCATGGTCCTAGGAGACTGTCCACTATCAGGCGTTATCTTACATTTCCGCCCCACATCGAACGTTCAGCTAGGAGACCGCCTGACGCAAGCGTTATGCTAGGATCACGCCCGTCTCAACAAGCGATACGCTAAGACACCGCCCAACACCAGGCGTTATTTTAGAGCACCGCCCGATCATATACCGTTGTTCTTGGGCCGGACCAAAGACTAAAATTTTTAGTATTTGGTCGTTTGGGATACTCATCCCATTGTGGACGCCCTAAGAGACCATAGAAATCAGTAATTCAGCAACAAGCTTATCAATGAAAATGGGAACTTAAATGTTCCATGTGACGAATAACAAAGACATTAGTGACACAAAATGGTCATATAGCATTTTCTCAGGCAAGCCAGAGCTAAGAACCACTAATATAAAAAAAGAATTGTTACAAAAGCCTTTTATGAAATGCTTTCGCTAAAAAAATAATAAAATGCAGTACAGTATCAGGCCTAACAATCGAGCAAAACAATCAAATCCACAGGCATTTGAAACCTAAAAAAAATGAAAAAAGTTTCATCTGTGGCACAATTTATTTCCAGCTTTTCTCGACACCACCAACAAAAAACAAGGTCAATGAATCCCAGCTTCGTAAGATCATTTCCGACAAAGAATATTCAGAAGACGATTACTTAAGGCTTGAGAGCAAGGGACAACCCGAACCTGGGAGCCTTATCCAAGGCCTTGGTGTCAAACTCACCAGAGAGTGTCAAGAAGGACTTGAGTTTGAGCTCATGCTGCATGAGAGCAGCTAGCTTCCCATGGTTGTTGAGCCTGTACTTCACCGATGTTAGGGGATCAACTGCATATGAACCTCCTACTGTGATTGTGTTCTCGTTAGTGGAGAACTTCCTGCAGACCTCTGCCACACCAGAAGTCCTTTTCAACACATCAAGATGGTGCACATATGAGGCAGTTAGAGTATCCCCCTTATCAGACCTAACAATAAAAACCAAAAAAGGGTCATGCAAACTGCTACAGAGTAAAACATTCCCATAATCTAATAACTCAAATGATCAATACCATATTTGTTGTGGTTGCTTGAAGTTGGATGACTTACAAAATAATAGAAGCTTTGTAGTCTGGACTAGTCACGCTAATACCAGCATTGTACTTTGTCAAAGCACCCGCACTTGTATCATAACCAGCCTCTGCACCAAAAGCAAAGCTTGGGGAACCCACGGTTGCTGTAATATCAACTGCAGGGGACTGGTTCAGGCCAACAGCTGATGTGACGGTTGCATGATCATGGAAGTATTGCACCTCTACCTACAGCAGAACAAAAATACATTGCAGTTGTAATATATCAGATTTTAACTACAAGTGTACAACTACAAGATTTTGCGCCTTCGAATTAAAAAATAAAATAATAATAACTAAATACCTTGCCAGAGTTGTAGTTGGGGAGCTTAAATGAAGCAATCGCTTTTGTTGCAGGCATAATCTCCAAGAACGTCAGGCTTGTCAAAATCTGCCAGATCAACGATCAAAGATAGATATTGTGATTAGACACTACGAGATTTTTACAGGGAAAAAAACATGGAAAGTTTAAAACTGCAGTGCACATTACAGAGGTAAGTGACCCACATTTGATTCTGTGTCAACTTTGACATCGATGATTGTGTTCTTGTACTTGTATTGCGCTGCAACATCACCAGTTGAGAGCCCTTCCTTCTTAACTGCGGTTGAAGAAAGTGCCTGAACAAAATGCACAAATCTTAAACCAATTCGACATTATCTGAGATGTGAATAACGAGACATCTAAAGATTCTAGAATGGAAAATAACTAAACAGATAATACATGACTACCACCGTTCCATTGCCGCAATTAAATTATCGAACATCTGCTTCATACTAGGGTAAAAAGAAATAAGAGAAACAAACAAACAAAAAATGTCATTGCAGATAGTAAATCAAATGGCCAGAACAAGGGAATAGGATATTGGTGTCCAAAATCAGCTGCCCACATATTTAGGCCTTAGCTGGATACGGCTGTTAATGAGAATCTCGGTCCAACTTAGCCTGTGCATTATAATAGCATACACAAATACTTATGACATATATGTGCATAGAGCCCACATACATTAGTTCTAGTTTTTTGCTACTTAGTTCAAGAAACCATATATCTTCGACACTTACCTTTCATAGTTGCAAGCTTCAACGACTAACAAACAACACCTGATTCTAAATAAGTTGGCATTCTAAGCCTATTATCCACACAGATGATCTAAACATTTGGTACGGCTATGACATCCATAATCCATTTAGACTAACTCTAATTATATACACAGGATAGTCTGTAAATCAAAGGTACTTACATAAGGACCACTCCAAGAACACGAGAACCCATATTATAATGAAATCATCAAAAATGGAAGCTCTACATCTGATAATTGTAATTAATATCACAATGGTAAAGATGTCTATCGGCAGGGACATTGAGATCCATTATTCAAATAAGAAACGAAGACTTCGCAGAAGATAAAATAAAATACAGATTATAAATGCCCTAATTATATTTCATTATCTCGAATCTCAATCAATCACTGACCAATTTCCATCATAATTTCACAATCACTCTCACCAGTAAAAAACCAAAATTGAACAGAAACATTAAGATGGAATTTTCATCTCCGAATTTGAATAAAAAAACCGATGATAATTCTCTATCCAGCACTAAATAACAACATACATCAAACAAAAACAAAAAATCATGAAAAAATAATAATTAGGTTAGTAATTTCATACCACTCCAGCATCGCTCAAAGTTGAAACAGTGAATTTCTGATCATAACTGTAATCCCTGGTGAGCAGATCTACAATTCCATCAAATCAACAAACCATCAAAACCAAACACACATCACGGATTACAAGGATCACTGATCGAAATTCTCAAACTCATAGAGGAAGAAGAAGAAGACTTGTTCAAACCTTTGGCTGTTTTTCCAATTTCAGAGAACAAACCAGGACTCATGGTTTACAGCAGCAGCAGAGAAAAACACAGAGGAGGAGCGAAAAAGAGAGAGAGGAGATTTTTTTCTGAGAGACTGAAACAAAGGAGAGGAGTGGAAATGTTGAGGGGGTTTTATCACCGAGTTTCTTTTCTTTTACCGCAAGAATGTAGTGAAACTAACGAGGGTGAATGTTTTGATGTTCCTGTACTCATCGTGTGACACGTGGTTTGATGTAGTGGTGAGTGATTATGAGACGTTAGATTGTTCTTTGAGAGAGTGATTAGGTCGAAGTCAGACAATTTTAAGAGAGAGAGGGGAAGAGAAGTACTGTTGGAAGAAGAATTGGAATTGGAATTCTTGATGGGTGTATTATTGTTATTGTTTAGAAATTCTGAGGAAGAAGATTTCGTCGTAATCAGAACCAGATAAATTTCTCATCATTTCTGGCTAGGGCACATGAAAATGAAATGAACAAAATAATGAAAAACAAGTTGGAGGGAAACCAGGAGGTCAGGGTCATAGACTCATAGGTATGAGTTAGAAGCTGGAATAACTCCGATAATCCATTTGCCGGGTGCTAGAACTTGTGGCTTCTCCATATTTCCTTTTGCAATGGAAAATGTTGCATCTCACGTTCTCTCTTTACACTTTTTATTTCCTTTTGCAATACATATTACAATAAGTGAATACATAAAAATAAATTTGATGGAAAAATAAATTATATTAATAATGAAATGTAGTATAATAGCTTTGCAATTTCTAGTGTATCAAAAGTAATTATACAAAATATTCTATTCTAGCATATGTTTTGGAAAGGGATTACGGAATGGTTGCAATGTTTAACCGAGTATCAAACGAGTGACCAGAGCTACAACTCATCTGGTGAGCATAGTTTTTACCGACCAACACTAATTAAAAAGCATAACTATTTTGAGTTTTACAAATTATCTCAAGATTTTAAAACCTAGTTTAATTTGAGACTAGGTAAAAATAAGGGCTGTTAAATAAGATAAAATAGGATAATTCTACAGGATTTTTTTTTTTGATACTCAAAGTAAAACTAAAAACTTCTTAACCTATAATTATTTATAATGACAAAACTACTCCTTCTTAATTATAACTAATTTTATTTAATTAGGAGTTAATTATTTATATATTTTTTTATTTATTTACTCATATTTGCTTGAAAAGTCGTCAAGATATTGAACGATCATGAGGACTTTTCATTAAGTTAACAATATTGAATATTTTCATAAAAAATCGTCATGGTTTATAATTTTGTTTAAACCGTCACGATTTATAATTTTGTTTAAACCGTCACGATTTTTTATGGTAAATTTCTATTTTAAAAGTTAAAAGAGTTGGCATAGTTAAATTTAGAACGATGACGACTGTAATGGAAAATTATACAAGTCCAATTATGTTTTGAAGTTGGTAAGAATCGTCATGGTTGAAATTTAAGACCATAACGACACATAATAACATCCTCCCAAATTTTCAAGTAAAACCGCAATGGTTTAAAATTTGGATCATGAGGGCTCTATTCTTTTTATTGACAAGAAAATCTAAGACCATGACGATTTTATTTTTTCTATTTTTTTTACTTATAATTTAAGTGAGTTGTCATGGTTATAAATTTTCGACCATGCTGATTGTGATAAAAAAATAAATAAATAAAGTATATATAAATATATAAATATTACCAAAAAATTATTTAAAAAGATCAAAATAAATATATAAATAAGATGACACATGTCACAATCTTAAGGAATAGGTTAATTTAGTGTGTATTTTGACACCCCTTATCCACCTATCATGGATGTGAGTAAAATTAACATCCCCCATTTAATTTGCCCAGTCTCCAAGTAAACTAGGTTTAAAAGCACAAAAGAGATTGGATTAAAGATATCATCATGGTCCCTTTTTGTGAGTAGCGTGGTAACTGGACTGATTGAAAATCTTCTTTAAACTGCATTCTGGTAAAGCAAGATGAATCTAATATTTGTGTCCATATCTTTAGCTACAAAATTTACGTTTGTGTGCTGCAATTCATTGCCCCATTTGAAAGTTAGATTTGCTCCTTCAGTTGCCTTATCTATTCCATAGTATTTTGGATGTCCTTTATTCCATAGCTACAAATTCTACGTTTGTGTGCTGCAATTCATTGCCCCATTTGAAAGTTAGATCTGCTCCTTCAATTGCCCTATCTATTTCAAGAATCATTGTGTTTTTTTTTAATATCAACTGGATTTTTGCATTCAGTCATATTTGATCTGTAGAAAACCAAGCAATCATCAACAAACAAGAGGTGGGATATGGTCGGTTGTCAACCAAGCATAATTAGTTTAAGTTCTTATTTTACAAATATAAATTAAAGTATAGTAGCGGGAACAAATCGTTCGCACAGAGAGGTAGGTGATTGCCAAAAAAATTCGATTACTTATATAAATAGGGGATTTTGATTGTGATTAAAGCTAAATTGTACAAGGAAATTTTAAATAAATGCCAAATGCCCCTGTTTTTTCAACTTTAATAAAATGCCCCTACTGTTTATAATTCCGTCCAGGCCCACTGGATAGTCAATTTTCATTGAAAAGTCAAACAAAATGTGGCACAATTACCTAGCTACCTTCCTAATCCTTAACATTATAATCTCAAAAAAATCGATTTAATAACATTATCAATACTCATTTAGGTTTTAATGCGAACCCGAAATACCTAAATTAATTTTTATCTTCAACAAAAACCGTTTCTCTTCTTCTATGTATAGTTGGAGGTGAATTAGACAAATGCATTAATCGAAGGATTGATTTAATTGATGTATTGATGAAGGGAAATTGAAGAAGAAAAAAGATTGGGAAGAAAACAAGTATGTTATGTGTTAAATTTGTGGATCAATGAAGGAGATAAACAAGTATTAAGATTCCTATAAAGAATATTAACTAGAAAAACAAAGTCAACCATCTACAAGTTATTCAGATTTTGGAAAGAAATTTACTCAAACTTTAATGTATTTTTTCATTAGTATTATGAGCAGTTGAAACAATATGCTTAATAATATATAATATAATATAATAATTTTATTTGAATTATAAGATTTTTTATATATAATGCAATGGTTCAATTATATATTTAACTTATTTATTATATTTAAAAATGTATTCGTACATAATATATGCAGATCTGTATGATGTAAGACAATAATACATAAATTCGGTGTTTCAACCATATCACCAATACCGCCGTATACGTAGAGTATCTGCATACGTAAAGAGGACCCACACGATACAAATATCCAATACGGCGAACAATGGATTAGGATCCAAACATCTATGTGTCCGTGAGGACCGATACCGCGAACCATGGATTAGGATCCAAACATTGGAGTAGGAAGTTAGGGACCATTGTGAACTTTTGCACCTCGATGTTAACGACAAAAGAGGAGGGGATTCTCGGAGCCCTAGTTCTGCATCTGCGAATATCTCCTCCAATCCATATCCTGTTGGAAAACGAAGAAGCCACCGAAACTTTCAGACTGAATGATCAAACAATCGACAGCAGAGAAACAGAGAAGTTAACATTCCAATGTCTGGACGAGAAGATCGTGAATTAGATACCAAACGTAGTTCCCATCTTGAAAGAGAATCCAGGTTTCTTCTTCTTCTCTTATTCTTTTATACACTTCTAACTACTTGGATGTTTTCGTTTCTTAGATATTTTGTGTAAAATGTGTGGTTTGGGGACTCGAGAAGAAATTTAGGGTTTGAAAACATAAATTGCTGTTATTTCACAAATAGAACTAGAGAATGAGATGATTTGTTTGTGGATACCCCAATTTCTACGATCACTGCTCAGCTGATACTAACTTGTTTTAATTAGAATATGCTGTAGTTTCCCTGATAATTGCACTCATACAACGCTTGGGATACATGTTGCCAGTTAAACTCGAGAAGACTAACATTTCATACATATTTTTACCCTAAACCTAAGTTGCTAAAATCTTTCTGCTGGGGTAAACTAGATAGCAGTAAGTTGAGTGTCACTATGGATCATTGGAGTGGTTAGCAATGCCCTTTCTTATGTTAGTTATTCCTTTATCTCCCTTCTCCCACTTTATCTATTGCATAATTTGCATTTACCATGTTTGAGTGAATGTTGTTCTTCACCTCCATTCGTGTCTGTTGCTAAGCAATACTCAGTGCCAATAATTTTCTACATATTAATGTGTTCTAGCTATAAAAATTACACCAACGAACTGTAATAAGGTACTATTCTCATTTGGCCTATTATGCAAGGTGTACAACTAACTGAAAATTGTATGGATGCTTAAATGGTATGCCAATAAACATTCTAGCTTAATACTGCCGATTCCTTTCCTTATTATTGTTACTATTACGTTTTGATCCATGTTGGTAATAGCGTGGTAGAATTATTAGGTAATAGCATGGTGGAATTGTTATTGTGTTCTTCTCAATGGGAAAGAACAGAAGAAACTATACGAGTCTTATTGTTGCTTCTCTAATCGCCAAAGTTCAGTAGTTTCTACCATTCTTAGTGCTTTACTTGCACATATGGTTTTAATATCCTCTGCTCCAGCCTTCAAGTTGTTGATACTTATTTCTTCCAGGTCTAAATTTCCATAGTAGTTTACACGAATATGGTTTCATCTCAGATTCGCTATAAATACTTAATTGTTTTGTTTCTAGCTCCAAGAGATCAAGGAGAGATGGCAAGCTAGCAACAGAGAGAACATCTTCTCATAATTTGGATGGTGAGGAACGTTTAGATCAGGATAAAAAGAGTCGCCAGGGATTGAAGGATGCATTACCTCTTGAGACTACACTTGTGCCCGAGTCTAAGATTGAACCTGATACTGTGGACAAAGAGTTGAGCAAGAGTGCTGATGGAAGGGATGGCGCCAAGCATTCTTCTGAGACAACTGAGATCCCCCGATCTGGATCATTTTTTGAGGTATTTTATCTTTGGTTAAATGTTTTAAGGGACTCGATACACCCAAGCTCCGAGACCACTGACATTGTCTTAGGTCGTAAAGTTTTCCCTGCTTGGTAACCAAGATACCCTTTACCAAGCAGTATAAATGACGATATATCCCACTTGAAAGAGACAGGATAATGACCTCCTCTCTATGATGCAACCAAATTTCGTAGCATTCCGTAACCAACAATATACATGTCTCGTCAGCAGTTTCAGCTTCTGCTTTTTGCACCAAGGTTTCAACCTTATTGCAATGTTGCTTAGATGTTTTCCATGATATTTACTCATACATTAGTCTTGTGTAACTGCATAAAGTATGCAGTTTAGAAGTAATTTAACTGATTTTTTTTCAAAATATAGGTTAAATGTTATTTGTGATATGCTAAGGATTACAAACCTCAGGTAAGATAATTGGTAGCTCAGCTGAGTGATGATGCAGTATATCAGTGATCATATTACGGATTTATATGTCTGTGTGAATGAGATTGTTTAAATTAACAGTAAATAAATCTGATACCAACCTTCCAGTGGGTTTGGTTTTTATTAGTGCATGTGTTGTTTTTCTTATCTAATGTATTGGGTTTTCAGTTGTTGAAAAATATGCCTCCAAGTGCTAGTCCACATATAGTAATCTTTGCCTGTATATATGTGACATAAATACAGCACGATGGACGTGGTAGTGCTGCACAAGGTGGCCGAAACTTTGGTCGCAGAGATAATACTGGTATATTTCCTCATCCTCTTAAGCCCATCAATTATTATCTTGTCAATCGCTTCTTAGTCTTTGATTTTCTGCACCTGCTTATCCCTCTTCAAAGACCATCCAAGTTATGTTGTGTTTCTTCTATTGTACATAAATTTTTGTAAAACAACAAAAAGTTAAGTTTCAGGTAATAGAAGTGATTTGTAGGCCATGTGATTCAAAATGTGATGGATATACCATTTAGTTAGTCTATGACATGAAGCATAGGGTAGGGTTCATTTAGTTAAGATCCGGGTCTGACTTGTCTGGATTGTTTCCCCTCATAGTGATGAAGCTTCTATAAAAAACTGTCCAGGGATATATGCTTATAGAAAAAGGATGACGACAACATATATTCATTGTTATTTAATCTGATGGCCAGGATCTTGTTTCCCATCATCATTTGTTTTACAAGGAGTGTTCTGACCTTTGCTTTGCATCTATCTCAATAGATTATGGACTGGTGAGCAACCCAAAGGATAGGCCAAGTGATAGGAATGGAAGAGATAGGAGGACCGTGCACAATTCAGCACAAAGAGGTGACAGGGCCCAAGTTCGGGGAGATGATAAAGTTTGGCGTCACGACGGGTACTTTGAATTGGAGTTAGATAAACCAACCCCCACAAGGAAAAGGCCAGCATTCAGGGAGAAGAAGATGGAACCAGAACCCAGCAATGCTTTTGGTAGAACAACAACTACAGAATCTGCTAGGACTGACCGTCCCCCATCTGGAAATTCAAGAAGGGATGAAAGAGGAGACCGCTCTTACCGTAATTTGGAGAGACCTGATAGACCATTCACTTTAGACCGAGCTGTACCACATAGGGTAGAAACTCATAGGCCCGGGTTTCCTTCTAGAGAGCGAGAAAGGTATGGTGGCAGCAGGGGTGGATATAGGGGAAGAGATGGACTTAATGAAAGGCATGGGGAAAGGAACGAGTATCATAGTCGGACGAACAGTTTTAGATCAGAGAAGTGGAAGCATGATCTGTATGATGAGGCAAACAAAAGTCCAAATCAGAAGAACGAAGAGGATCAGATTGCGAAGGTTGAAGCTCTCCTGGCTTTGTAACAAATTATCGGTTCATTCTCTTCATGTTATCTGTAATTTTGTTTCCTCTTTTAGCTTTTGGATGATCTAGTGTGGAAATTTCACATCCTAAACACCCATACTTGAAAAACATGCAAGTTTTCACCAAAACCATGATATGAGATACTTAATTTTGTGCTAATTATTCATCCATAACAAAAAAGGAAAAGAAAAAGACATGAGCTTAAAAGATAGACTATAAGAATTTATTATAAACAATTTGAATTTTATTTTATCCAAGCTCAATAAAATGAGTCGTAATTCTTCTCTTTTACAGGAATAGATCTATAAACTGTTAATAAGTTGATCCCAAGAAGCATATGAGTTTCCACTAAAACCAAAAAAAAGTTAGATCATTGTAACCTAACATTGTTATTAAACCACAAATCCTTAAGCACCAGCTTCAGGAGATTTAGATTGCATCCTCAGTTCCTCATCTGCATTCCTTAAAAACTGATCCCAGCCACTCCCGGCTTGGATCCAAGTAATCATATGGA
>JAJJMC010024047.1:1913884-1953130 GCA_023531435.1 Papaver californicum | reverse complement strand
AAAAAAAAAAAAAAAAAAACCGTCCCGGTTAAATTTAAGTCAATCCATACTGAACTTAGTCCAACCTGACTTCTATATTTTATCGGTGTTTCCGGTAGAAGCAATACCAATATTTTGGATTTTGTCTCCTTGGCAAAAAATTTACTGGACCTAAAATCTTGTGGATCACACTTTACAGAAATCTTAAACAAACCGAGTTAATCCCCTAAATTGACAAATTCCCTCCTCTATATTGCCGTCAAGAATTTCCACTAGCACGCCTCGTTCCACACGTGCTCTCACGCAACTGAGATTCTTCTGCTCATTCAGTATATATGCACGTGTCGGCTCCAACCCCTACGACTCCAACACCAAGAATCGTTTCCTCAATCCTCTCATCTCTTCTCTACTTTTACTTTTGTTGTAGTTTCTCCCCATCGGAAGTAAAGCTATAGAGAGAGTACATGGAATAGAAGAGACCAGAAAGAACAGAAGAAGAAGAAGCCCGCCCCTAATTCTAAATACCCCCCAACAAATTCAACTCAGAGTCATGGCAACGGAAAATCCGACAAGTTATAGCTATATGGGAAGAAGTTTCGGTGATATAGTTGGAGATCATTCATCATCAGCTTTCAGTGATTGTAATAGTGATAGATCTGGTGAATTCCCAACAACATCATCACAAAGTAGAAGATTATTGATTTCTTGTGCTTCTGATAATTCTGATGAATTAATTCGTCAGTTCATTTCTGATCTTCAATCTTGTTCTATTGATATTCAAAAACAAGCTGCTATGGAACTTCGATTATTAGCTAAGAACAAACAAGAGAATCGACTCAAAATTGCTGAAAACGGAGCTGTAAAACCATTAATTTCATTGATTTCATCATCAGATTTACAACTACAGGAATATGGAGTTACAGCAATATTGAATTTATCTCTATGTGATGAGAATAAAGATTTGATTGCTGGTTCAGGTGCAATTAAACCATTGATCAGAGCATTAAGAATGGGAACACCAACAGCTAGAGAGAATTCAGCTTGTGCTTTACTTCGATTATCACAAATTGAAGATAACAAAATCACAATCGGACGATCAGGAGCTGTTCCTTATTTAGTTAATTTATTAGAGAATGGTGGTTTCCGTGGGAAAAAAGATGCATCAACAGCTTTATTTACACTTTGTTCATTAAAAGAGAATAAAATTAGAGCAATTCAATCTGGTATTATGAAACCACTAGTGGAATTAATGGCGGATTTCGGTTCAGGTATGGTTGATAAAGCTGCTTTTGTATTAAACTTATTAGTTTCAATACCAGAAGGTAAAACCGCTGTTGTTGAAGAAGGTGGTATTCCAGTATTAGTTGAAATTGTTGAAGTTGGTTTACAACGGCAGAAAGAAATCGCTGCCGTTATCTTACTACAGATCTGTGAAGATAGTATGGTTTATCGTACTATGGTTGCTCGGGAAGGTGCAATTCCACCGTTAATTGCTCTATCACAGTCCGGTACTACTAAAGCTAAACAAAAGGTTAGTTTTCTTCATTTTGCCGTTATCGAATTCCGGTTTTCTGTTTATTTTCTCCGGTTTGCCGTTAAACCTTCATTTTCATAATAAATTAAAATTAAAATTAAAAATCGTTTTTTTTTTTGCGTATTAATTATTTTTGTGTTCTGATGGCGGCTTTTGTCGTGTTTTGTTGTTGCTGTATGTACACACAGGCAGAAGCCCTAATTGATATTCTGAGGCAACCAAGATCTGGCAATGGCAATAATGCATTCGCAAGGACGACATCTGATGTGGCAGGGTAGTGTTTTGGGTATAACCCCATATACACATATTTTCTTGCCCGTTTATAGAAGATACGTGGTGAAGATTTGAACACCGTGGGTATGTGTGGCATGTGCCCCCACCTACTGGTTTCTTAATCTCATGCTTTCACATTTCTAGGGCAGCATAAGATATGGTGAAGGAGAGGGGGAAGAGGGTTTTTGTGTTTTGTTTGGTGGTGTTTTGTTGGGTGTACTTTTTACAGAATGGGATTGGGTTTTACAGTTGAACAAAGAAAAGCAAAATAAAATGTAAAATGTAAATACTTTTCGTTTCATGACATAGAGTTTGTAAATATTTTTTTTCTAGCTTCTTTTGTCCTTTATTTTTGCGTAAGAGTTTGGCGAGGTTTTGGGTGGAATTTTATGAAGTTTATGATACCGAGACAATACAAGTTATGAAGAATCAAGTGATAAAGTTCTTTTTTCACGGACATATTAGTTTCATTGGTATTCTTTTAGTTTGTACTTCATATATCTTGTAGAAAAAAAATGAAAAAAGAAATATAAAAAAAAACAAAAAAAGGAAGAAAAGGAAAAAAAATATTTGTTTTTATTGATTTAGAGTATATTTGTTTTTGTATTTATTCGTTAAGACCGTGGGTAAAAAGAAATTTGTAAAGAAGTTTCAAGCAACGAGAATTTGAGAAGAAAATAGTTAGAAATTGTCTGAGTTTTACGAAGTTCAAGAGTTCATCATCTGGTACTTAGTCTTCAACTTTTTTAAAATTTGTAATGATCCGCTTGTGTGTTGATGATGATATATTTCTATGGACATGTTCTTGTCGAGAGAATAAGAATGGTGATAACTGCAAATCAAACTACAAAGTAAGGTTTTTTCACAATTCTGATGTCACCCTCATGATTGATTAAATTAGTACTCAAAAGATCAAAAAGTAGTGCCGAAAATATGATTTTTGGGTTTTCTTTTGAAAGATTTGTTCACATTTGGGAGGGAGTTGTTTTTTCAATTTTTAGAAGGGGTGAAGAAATTAGCTCGAGGTCAAGCAAGACTACTGTTGCGATGGATAGGCCTAAGAAAATTAAAATGTTGGACCAAGAGCTGAGAATTGTAACAAAAAAAAAGAGATGGGGGGTTTGTCTTTTTCCGGACTTTGGAGTCTGAATTTTCATTATATTTTTGTCAGTTTATAGGAGATGACCAGAAACAGAGAAAATTTTTATCACCGGAAAATTAAATTTTGATTCACCACCGTATGGTCCATATCAAACTTTATCAATATACGAGAGACCGTAACCAAATGGTCCAAATGTCATTGGGTTATAGGCCCAAAGGTGTCATTATCCAAGTACATTAAACCCAATAAAACAAATTTGACACAAAAACCCCATTGTAAACCAACTGTCCATATTACCCTTGCTTATAATACAACCCAAATCCATTAACAAAAACACGCCCGCGCACCCCATTAACCACGAAAAACTCTTCCATTTCCTCGTCTTCATCTTCATCATCTATTGCCAACATTAGTCGACTCAGACACTGAAAAGATGAAAAGATAGAAATCATCATCAGTAACAATTTCATCATCAGTAGCTTCGTCTTCATTATCCTCGTCTTCATCTTCATCATCAATAACTTCATCATCCTCATCTGCATCATCTACAACTAGAATCAGAATCAAACCAATTTTAAAATATTGACGAAACGGTTGTTCATTATCATCAGTAACATTTTCAACCTAAAATAAAAACAAAATCATAGATCAAAATCAAAAATGGTTTCATCATCTGTTAGGTTTAGGTTTCATCTGTTTCGAAATCAATCTTTCATACTTAGGTTCAAAGATAGAAAGTTTCAATTCCATTTGTTTTCACCCTTATTTATTTATGATTCAATTATGTTCAGTTTTGGTTTCATCGTTTTTTTCGTTCAATAAAATTTCAGATGAAAAAAAACGATGAAACCTTTTGGGGTTTCATAGTTGTTCTCTTATTCAAATAAAAAAAAAACAGATGAAAAAAACACTATGAAACCGAATAAGGTTTCATCCATTTCAATTACATTTTTATGAAGAAAAAATGTCTCAGCATATAAAAAAACAATGAAACCGAATAAGGTTTCATCCGTTTCAATTACATTTTTCTGAAGAAAAAATGTCTCAACATATAAAAAAACAATGAAACCGAATAAGGTTTCATACATATCAATTACATTTTTTGTTTCATCTTACTACAGATGAAACAAAACAAACGATGAAACCTTTTGGGTTTTCATAGTTTTTTCATCTATAGTAGATGAAACAAAACAAACGATGAAACCTTTTGGGGTTTCATAGTTTTTCTTTTTTCATTCAAATAAAATTACAGATGAAAACAAAATGATGAAAAAACTATGAAACCCCAAAAGGTTTCATAGTTTTCCTGACATTTCACCAACAAAAAACCCAAATTTTGATAATGATGATATATCATTATATTTTGTTGAAGATTTTCAGCGATGACGATCTGGAGGTGTTGGTGATGTTTGTAGAGGATAAAAGGAGGAAGAAGAGGTGTTGTTGGTGGTGGATTTGGACATATAGTGGTGGAGGAGAAACAATAACGACGAGGAACCGATGGGGGAGGAGGAGGTGTTGTTGGTGAAGGATACGAAGGTGTTGTTGTGGCGTAGAAGGTATTGTCGCTACTGGTGATGGTGGCGGAGGAAGTATTGTTGTTGGTGGTGATGGTGGTGGGGAGAAGAAGAAGAATAAGAAAAGTGTTGGTGAAGGATATGAAGGTGTTGTTGTGGCGGAGGAGGTATTGTTGCTGCTGGTGATAGTGGCGGAGGAGGTATTGTTGTTGTTGGTGGTCGTGGTGGGGAGGAGAAGAAAAAGAAAAAGAAGAAAAACACCACAAAATTACAATACCTAAGTTATATAGGGAAGGGCAACTAGGGTATATTGAAAATAATTAAAATCTAAGTTTGATTAGTATTAAGTGAAATGAGGTTTTTGTCTCATTTTTAATGAAAATGGTTTTTGTTTATAGAAGATAATATGAAAGGTTTTTTTGTATAAGAAGTTTGTTCACCTTGTTTTTTTACACCAAGTTTTGATTTAAAAATGAACATATTTTTTCCCATAAGCTCATTAGATTTGATTAAGGAGAGAGCGGTGAAATTGGTATATTTGCATTATTGTATGCATCTCTTGTGCTACGAGTTAAATAAATTTTATATCCCCTATTAAAATTTATGGGCCTAAGGGTAACTGTAGTGGGGCGAGTAGAGTAAAAGACCAAATAATAAAAAATTTATTTTTTGGTCCGGCCCAAGAACAGGGGTAATAAAGTCGGGCGGTGTTTTAGCAACGCGTTTGGTGTTGGGCGGTGTCCCGGCGATGTGCTTGGAAACACGGGTGAAATCCTAGGATAACGCTTGCTCGAGACGGTATTCCAGCGCAACACTCGAAATGGGGCGAAGTACTAACGTAACGCTTGGTAGTGGACGGATTCTAGGATCACGCTCGACAGACGGGCGGTACGCCAGAGCCACGCCTGGTGGAGCGAAATGCTGGAAGCTCGCCTGGCTAAGTTGGACATGTGCGAAACTACCGTGTAATGGGAATGGGACGGGCGGTGTGCTAGCACCACGCCTGGAATTCCAGGCGGAATCCTAGCATCCTGCCCCATTCCCATTTTCTTCTGAACCCTAGTTTTCTCCTGAACCCTCTTTTTTCACCACTAAACCCTCTTCCAAACCCTCTTTGTAAAACAGTTGAACGTAAAATCATTTCATTGAATCGAAAGGCATACATCGCGTAACACTAAATGAGATGAAATATAATAAATCAATAGATTACACTTAAACACTTAAGCAAATCTATTATCAAACCTTCGACGGGTCGTATGACGACCGGGACGACGTTCTTCACTTCTTGGTAGAATAAACACAAAAGGATTGTATTCTTCCATCACTCTTAGGATCTCAAAATGATGTTGATACCTGAAATATGAAAGTTTCCATCTTTTCCATTCCTCCAGAGATCTGGCAATAACTTCATCATCAGTTTCATTCCTAATTCTTCTTTCATTCACCTTAGCGGTTAAAGAAGAAAATTCTAGTACTTCCTTTGTGATTTCCACATATCGACAAAAAAGGCCTGCTCTGTTGCGGTTATTGGGGTTACCGGTTTCATTACAATTGAACCATTCATCCGACGTTCTTGACCCCTTGCTGGATAATGTAATACTATGTTTCGACATAGGGATAAATCTTCCTCCAGGGTATAATTTTCTGCATTAAGCCTAAAATTTTCATAAGCCATGATTATAAAAATAGTAGATTATAAATTTTCTATTAAATGTAATACATGTGGATTTGAAATGGGATATATATATATATATAAATTCATTTATTTATAGATGTATCAGAATACAAATTACAATTATAGCCGTTGAACGGTAACAAATGAACCAGGATTTAACCAGGCGGACTCCTAGGAGCGCGCCTAGCAGCCAGCGGCGTCCTAGCGCCTCGCCTAACGCTGAGCGAAATGCTAGAGATTCGCTTCGATGGAGCGGTGTTCTACCAGTTCGCTTGTCAGTGGGCGTTATGCTAACACTTCGTTTCACCAGGCGTTGCTCTAGGTTGCCGCTTGATCAGGCGAATTCTTAAAATACCGCCCGTGTTTCTGAGCGTTGTCCCATGACTTCGCTTGACTCCAAGCGTTACACTACAACTTCGCTTGGCTGCAAGCGTTACACTACGGCTTCGCCCGACTATACCCTGTTTACTCTAGTTTTTTTCCTAAATCTAGTCGTGAAACAGTTGATTTGGGCGAGTATAACCCAAATATACTCGCGCCACTGCGGTATACAATTACGGATCAAAGAGGGAATTTGATCTTTGGTCCTTAGTATAGTCGCGCCGCTGCAGTTGCTCTAAATAATTTTAAAAACTGGTTTGGAAAATTAGGGTTGTCCAAGGCCTATTAACTGCATGATCTTAACTTGTCCATCAGGTAACACGGAATAGAAGTGCAGTTAAATGACTCGTCACAAATTATCTGCTCTGATACCATATTAAAATCTATGAGTCTAACTAACCTCGAAAACCAACTTGCAAGGTTAGGGTTGCCCAAGACTTATTAACTGCAACATCTTAAGTTATCCATCTAATATGGCACTAATCTCCATATCCACCTCTGTCCAACCAGATATGCCAACTAGAAATATATATAAGAAACAAATCTAACTTTTTAATACATCAAAATTAAAATACATGAAGGATACAAATGTTATGTTTTTCAAAATGTAAATAATTTAACAATTTTTGAGGAATGATGCGAGAATTCAAATTCCACCATTTTGATTTTTCTTTTTTGTTAAAAAGAAATAACTCCTATAAGAAAGGAGTAATCTGCATGGCAAAACATATAGAAATTGCAATCATCTTCAATAAAAATGGATCTTTGTTAAAGAATGTGGGCATAAGTCAAGACAGTATAGCCCTTGAGGATACACTTGAAACTATTATAGCAATCGAGAACGCTTTGAAGGTTATGACATAAGCATATGATAAGTAATCTAATCGACTAAACTAAGCCATTAAAGATGAACAAAGATTAAGAAAATAATACCCACTGAAATAGGATTATGATTTGCTCTACATACTAATTGCATAGATCCAAAATCTCGTATCTAAATTCGAGCAAATCTAGATTGAAAATGAAAATGAAAGAATAACAACTTCTGGATAAACGTTATTATAATGAATTATGAGCCCATAATCAATTATCCAGTCCATAATCTATTATATAAGTGTTTGTTAAAATTATAATAACTGATTATTTTAACCATAATAGAAAAAACTCATTATGTTCATAAGTTGAAAAAAGTTATTTATAAAAATTATGGTAATCAATTATTTTTTTTAACAAAATTGAATTAGATTTTTTTCTTTATTTTTTTTAAACTATCAAGAGGGATAAAAACATAATAGTGAACTAAAAAAAATCTTAGATCATCGTTCTTCCCTTTTCTCTTTGAGAGCATTTTTCTAAGATAATCATTTATTTTAAAAATATGTTTACTAAAATTTATTAAAAATAATATTTAGTAATATAATTATTTTTAATTTATAATTATCTATAATCATAAATGATAATTATAGTTTTCACCAAACAAGGCCGTTAAGACGAAAGAGGAAAGAGTGTTCAAAAGGTGTTTAAATATAAAGTGAACCAAATATCTACTACAAATTGTTGTACTTAATCGTAGTTAAATATTCAACCTAATCCAAATCAAGAGGCTTAATTATAACCTGAATGTGCCTCTCTATAAGTCGACTGTGGGGCATACATGGGTGAGCGGAAGTGTAGAAGATACCGGCATATCATTTCTTTTAGTCATATAGTGTTACGACCTAAACGCGACTTAAACATGGATCACAAAATTCTAATTATTATTGTTCATAAAGTGCAGCCACATACTTCTTGAAATACACTGGACTAGACCATCGCTTACACATCTTCAGGCTTCAGTCTTCTTCTTCTAGTCCCAAATGGTAGATAAATATCACTTTCCGTCCAAAAGTGTTGAGTTGAAAAGTTTAAGCTTTAAGGTAATAAAAGCTTGACTCTTTCACTGTGAGTTGACTAAAACACCTCCTAATCTTACTCGGCTTAAAAAGGAAAAGCTACTCTCTCGATCGGGTGAGTCTGGCAATGATGTGCGCAACGCGCAATAAAAAACAAATGCCTTTCAAAGGTCAAAAACACGCAGCATAACGGAAAATATGGCGTACGAATAATCTTTAGTTAGCTTTGGCTTTTGTACTATTTGTTTGTAGTTGACAAATACGGTACTGCAACTGAAAAAGGGGGGAAAAGGTCGTATATCATTGATTGCTAGTAACAGATTCTGAGTCTTCGACTAGCTTAGGTAGGTTTGGCGATCGAACTGCACCAGTATTAATTTCTGGATAACAGAAAAAAAATAAATCAAACTTCTACTTTCTGTTCTGGGCTGTTGGGTGTCTTTCAGAAACTGTGATTTTGAATATTTTGATGATGCAGCAATATTAATGCTAGAATACAAATTATCTGATTATTAAGATTGCTCCTAAATAATATACTGTATACTTTAATTCATGGGGTTAAAAATTACTAGGAAAAGTCCATTGAATATAAAATTTTAAGCCGGCCAAAACAAAGCTAGAGTGATAGATTCAGACCCCCCAATGAGAATCACACTGACCAAATTTGGATTTGAAGTTTGAACAACTAATTTCAGTGCCCCGGTACCATCTTGTAATGTGACATCTATCGGATATTATAGGATTGTAAATGGGCCTGTTATCTGTCATTTAAGTCTTATCTAGAATAGCCCCGGTACCATCTTCTAATGCATTCTCCCATTTTGAAAAGACAAGGGATAATTGAAAAAATGTCCCAAAAATACATACCCCGTTGGGAAAATACCCCGTAAAATTAAAATTTTGGGAAAATATCCCACCGTCACTTTTTCCATCCAAAAAGTCAATATCACGAGATTGATCGGTCAATATCTCGTCAGACGAGATATCGTTTGGATGGAAAACTACCAAATTGCCCTTACACGTGTGATGAAATCACATAAGTCTCTTCCCTTCTCTTACGCGTGTGAAACTTGTAATACACATGTTAATGTTGTTACACGTGTTTATGCTGAGAAGAACACGACTACGGTTAACTGAAAACCCTTCTTCTCCCTTCTAAACAAAACAAAAACATTCCCTTCTCGTCTAGCGCCTCCCTCCCTTCTCTGAAAACCCTATCGCCTCCCTCCCTTCTTCTTCTTCAAGCCGCCTCCAATCTCTTTACGCCGTGTTCTTGGTGGTTCTCAGTTGGTTCTGTCCAAGTTTTGTAACAAATCAAAGAACAGAAACCCTCTAAGTTGGTTCTCTTTACGTCGTGTTCTTGATGGTTCTTAGTTGGTGATGGACTCAATCTCACGTCGCCGTTCTGTCCAAGTTTTGTAACAAATCAAAGAACAGAAACCCTAGCCGTCGCCGTTCACATGAGCTACTGAACCCTAGCCGTACTCTTTCTGCTCTTCATGTTCTTCAAATCCTAGTAAGAAACATGCAACCCTATGATTATATTGCATTATTTGTATGTTAATTTGATTTTTAATGAAATTTGATTTTCTAGGGTTTTCAAAATTTGGGGTTTTTTCTGTTTTGTCTGTCTTAATTAGGGGTTTTCCTGGGGTTTTCCGATTCTTTTTTTTCTCTAAATTGGGGGTTTTCACTGAATTGAGGGTTTTCTCTGAATTGGGGGTTTTTACTGAATTGGGGGTTTTCTCTAAATTGGGGGTTTTCACTGAATTGGGCATTAATTAGGGTTCATCAATTGTCTGTCTGTCATATGATGGAGAAATTTTTGTTAATTTTTGATTACTTATAAGTTACGGTTCATCAATTGTCTGTCTGTCACTGAATTGGGCATAATTTAGGGTTCATCAATTGACTCTTAACAATTTTTGTTAATTGTTGAAATTGAATGTTGGTAATTACAGAATTTTTTTGATGGAGATAACAGAAATTTCTGTTTATTGATGAAATTGTCTGTCTGTCATATAAATGTTGAATGTTGTATGTTGGTTATTACAAAATTTTTTAAGAAAATAACAGAAATTGTCTGTCATATGAATTTCTGTTTATTGATGAAATTGCCTGTCATATGAATGTTGAATGTTGTATGTTGGTAATTACAGAATTTTTTTGATGTCATTCAATGTTGATGAAATTGGTAATTTTTATCTTATGTTTAGGGTTCAGTGAAGATTAAGGAAGGAAGAAGAAAGGGATCAAGCAATGCATCGGGATAAACAGTATGGTTTCTATTCTGTTTGTAAACCAAAATTGTTGTCTCAAGAACAATGTTGTTTAACTGTTGTGTTCAAAATGAATTTCTGTTACCAAAGTGTTATTTGTTTGTAAACCAAAATTGTTGTATGTTTTGAAAGTGTTGTCTGTATTCCAAATGTTATGCATATTTTTAATATTAGCCACTTTAATTATGGGTTCTGATTTTTATTATGTTTTTATGCTACTAAGGTTTTGAAAAGGAATTTTTGTTTAATTGTTGTGAGTGGAAGACATGAGGGTAGAAAACTTTATTGTGATGATATTTCTGGCCAAGATATCTGTTTTAGTAAGTTTAAAGAAATGGTAAGGATTAGGTTGAGGGGAATTGGTGTTATACTACCATCAATAATTTTATGGGATGATTTGTTGGATTTAATCTCAACAAATCTACTTGTCAAGGTGGAGATGTTGGATCTAACCCTAAGAAGAAAGGAGCAACCACTGAATGTCAGGTTGATGGTGAGTCATTTCTTGAAAAAGATGTAGTTTCAAAGAGGATTAGGAAGAAACATGCAACATCTACTTCAACTGCAGGTACAACTTCCTCTTCAAAAAGGACTGCAACCACTACTTCTTCTTCTGCGGTTGTCGGGACAAAGAAGAAAGCAAAGGGTGAAACTTCTAGAAATATCAAAGTGAACCAAAACTTCACTGCAGGTTCAGGTTCACATGTGGAAGTTAATTTTAAACAATCATTCAACACTTCAGAGACCTTTTCCAAAAGGCAAAGAAAGACCAAGGTTCCATATGATGTTTGATTTGTTTTTTCTCATTGGATTGTGTTGTTTTGATTTTAGAACATTTGGTGGTCTTTTAGACATTGGTAATGATGTTAAATGTGTCTTTTTTTAGAGACAACTTGTAGTGGATATTACTTTATTTTGAGAATATTATGTGTTGGATCAGCAATTAAGCATCTTATGTGTGTGTGTGTGTTTTTTCATTTTTATCTTATGTTTTAGTGTACAGGTGATTTTGTGTACAGGCTACTTTGTATCAAAATCGTGCATTTGTGTACGTGTGAAACTGCCACGTGGTAAAATGTTGGTGAAACTGCCACGTGGCAAAATGTTGGTATAAAACTGCCACGTGTCAAAATGCAAAAGGTCAGACTGCCACGTGTTAACATCCTATTCAGTCAAACTGCCACGTGTCATAATACTGTGAAATTAGAGGACATGTTAGGTATTTCTACAAAAGATTTTAATATATTTACACAACTTTAATCCACACCGTTCATTCATTGAGGCTGCCACGTGTCGAAATCATGAAGAAAGGATAATTTTGTCTAAAGTCCCACATATGTGTCTAGTTTGACTACTTAACACCATTTGGATGGAAAAAATGACGGTGGAGTATTTTTCCAGAATTTTAATTTTGCGGAGCATTTTCCCAACGGGGTATGCATTTTTGGGACATTTTCCGATTATCCCAAAAGAGAATTACAGTATATCTTTTTTCTCAAGAAAAATGTACTAATTATTCTACCAGATGCCACTATGTTTGTAAAGTACGTTTGTTTTCCTCTTACAGATGACCTGACAACTGAATTATCTCATGGGCTTTCACCAATATTTGACTAGCAAGCACCATTACTGCATACTCTCTCATAGCCATACCAGCTAGTTTGAAGTTGGCAGTTAGTTAGGATATGCCTAGTTTGCTCTTTTTTAAGGCGTTGCTGACGAAATTGGGATCCCATTTTTGGAGACAAGTGCCAAGAATGCAACCAACGTGGAGGAGGCATTCACGGCTATGGCTTCTGAGATAAAGAACCAGTTCATACCTAACCCAGCTTCTCCCATTCACCTCTCCTCATTAAGAATGAATTTTGACGTCATTCATCAACTAATATATCAGCCTATCTGGGTGTCCCAAAGATTAGTTGATTGGACTTCGTAGTTTCTGTGTTGCAAGTGTGATTTTTAACGCTTCAGAACTGTTGCACTGAGTAGCTAACAACCATTTTGTTCTTATCCTCGCTGTAGGATGGCAAGTAAACCATCAATGGTTTCAAGCAAACTGGCAAATGCGAGGACAGCCGGTAATTCGATCAAAATAGCAATTGGTGCTCTTCTTAACTCCGTGCTGCTTTCCCGTTGAAGTACTGGTTGGAAAGATATGGAAATTCAACATGACGAAGAATGTCAGGTTCTAGTCATCAACGCAGCTTAACCATCCTTCTTTTCATGTGTGCATATATTTAAGGCAATGTAATAAAGTATGTGACTTAGTACATGATGCGTATTCTCTGTACACCTGATACCTTGCTTTCAAGTATGTCACCATTATATTATATATCCCAATCCAGTTGCTTTACTGTATCCAGGTCAGACCTTGGTACGTAGCTCTTGTGCTCATTCACTCGTATTCGGGTGGCGAGGATGAAAGAAGGCTAATAGCTACCTATGTGCTTACCTGTCTGTTCCTGCACCTTCATAAAAACCTTGAGTGATTGATGCACCAAATGTTGGATGATTATATTTCATGGCCTAGTGATCTGGGTGCTGATTAGTCGCAAAGTTGTACCCTGTTGGTGCAGGTTTGGTCGAAATCTAGCATATTAAATAATGTTAATACAAATTCTTTGGAGTAACCCGCTATCATAAAATATGATCACTCTTATCCCATCATTTAAATCCATAAAAATTCAAAATCCATAATATGAGGGTTTATAGATACAGAAAAAGTTGAGGTTTAAGCTCAAATTTTCTCTCCAGAATTAGAGTTTGTGCAGTGAGTTATTTTTAATGGTAAGAAAGACTATTACTATTGAGGAAAGTTAACATACATTAGAAACAAGAAAGGAAATAGCACAAGTAGGACGCGCAAACACAAACTGATTTTATTAGGAAACATCAACAGCATTCTAAATGCAATCCCACAAAAACCTATATAATACACACATACACATACATCTTTTCTAGCCAGTTTCAGAGTTGAGTTTTTCTTCTTTGAGATTGTGTTTTGAGTATATTTATTGCAATGGCCGGAAGAATAGCAGGAGGTGCAGCAATAGGAATTTATTTAGGTACAACATATTCTTGTGTTGGAGTATGGCAACATGACCATGTGGAGATCATTGCTAATGATCAAGGAAATCGTACCACTCCTTCTTTTGTTGCTTTTACTGATAATCAACGTTTGATTGGTGATGCTGCTAAAAATCAAGTTTCTATGAATCCCATCAATACTGTTTTCGGTAAGCGCTGCTTTTCGATCGACAGCGTAATTAATTAGTGCATGTGCATCAAAAATTATATCTAACTTTAACAATCACTTTGTTATTCTGCATTACTAGTTTCGTGCTTTCTGATTCTGTTTTATGTTTTGTAGATGTAAAACGTTTAATAGGAAAATCAGCAATAGCACTGTGCAAAGTGATATGAAGGTATGGCCCTTCAAGGTCATTGGCGATGGTGAGAAACCCATGATTCATGTTATGGACAGAGGAAAAGAGAGAATTTTTCAGCTGAGGAAGTTTCATCCATGGTTCTCAGAAAGATGCGGCAAATTGCCGAGAGTTGTCTTGGTTCGAGTGTTAAAGATGCTGTTGTCACAGTCCCTGCTTACTTTAACGATTCACAGCATCAAGCGACTAGGGATGCTGGGACTATTGCTGGTCTTAATGTAATGAGAATCATCAATGAACCAACGGCGGCCGCACTTGCTTATGGTCTTGATAAAATGGGAACCGGTATTGGTGAAAGAAATGTTCTCATCTTTGATCTTGGTGGTGGTACTTTAGATGTTTCACTACTCACCATTGACGGGGGCATCTTTGAAGTCAGGGCTACAGCAGGAGATACCCATCTTGGAGGAGAGGATTTTGATAACAGAATGGTCGATCTCTTTGTTCAAGAATTTAAGAGAAAGCACAACAAGGACATTAGTGATAATCCAACTGCACTCAGGAGGTTGAGGACTTCATGTGAGAGGTCAAAAAGGACCCTCTCATCCACTTCTCGGACAACCATGGAGATTGATTCTTTATATGAAGGTGTTGATTTTCATACGTCCATTACTCGTGCTGAATTCGAAGACTTGAACAAAAAACTGTATGGAACCTGTTGAGAAGTGTTTGGCGGATTCTAAGATGGACAAGAGCAGCATCCACGAAATTGTGCTCGTCGGTGTGTCCAATAGAATTCCAAAAGTTCAGTCACTATTGCAAGATTTCTTTAATGGGAAGGAACTCTGCAAAAGCATCGACCCTGATGAAGCTGTGGCATATGGTGCTGCAGTGCATGCTTCTATTTTGAGTGGCCACGGTTATGAGAAGGTGAAGGATTTGGTGTTGTTGGATGTCACCCCCCTTTCTCTTGGTATTGGGGTAGTTGGAGATCTTATGAGAGTGGTAATTCCGAGGAACAGCACCATTCCGAAGAAGGTATGCGACAACTTTCGTACTAGCATCACTGGACAGACTTGTTTTGAGTTTCCGGTGTATGAGGGTGAGAGAGCTAGAACCAGCGACAATAACTTGTTGGGAACGTTCCATTTGGATGGAATTTGTCCTGCAGCTCGTGGTGCTGTCTTGTGCACTATATGCTTTGATATCGATGCAAATGGTATATTAAATGTATATGCAAAAGAAAATAAAACAGGGAAGAAAAGTATGATCACAATTACAAATAACAAGGGGACGTTGTCGAAGGATGAGATTGAGAGGTTGATTGGAGAGGCTGAGAAATACAAACTAGAAGATGAAGATTACAGGATGAAGCGGAGTCAAGGGATTCTTTTGTGAAATACATAGACCACATGACGAACACAATCTCTAAATTAGGACCAGATCTAGCAGTGAATGATAAGAAGAAGATCAAGCGTGCACTCCATCACGCAAATCAGTGGTTGAATAGCAATAACAGTAAGGGAGCCACCAAAGACGACATCAACCACAAGGTGGTTGAATTGAAAAACTTATGCAATCCTATCATGACAAAGGTTTACCGGCAGGGTGGTGCCAGTCCGGACATTGATGGTAATGGATATAATGGTTCCTCCAGTAATTGCTAGCCATGCCAAACCCACAATCATGAAAATTGATAAACAGCGAATTTTTCTATACCTTTGAGTTCATTGTAAGTGAAAGGTTCTTGCTAGTTTTGACATCACGGGGTACACTACCTGTTGTGAGTCTGATTGAGATTCTTGTATGATCTCTTGTGTTCACACTTTCAAGATAATTCTTAGCTAGCTTGTTGGTGATAATTTTCGTTGCCACCTTATAAAGAATATTACACGAAGAAATTGGTCTATAGTCCATCGGAGTCGAAGGATGTTTCACCTTTGGAATTAAAACACTGTTAGTATGATTAAGAGTATCCGGTAAACAAGCAATTGAGAATCTATTTTGAATAAAAGAGCTGATTACCTCATCACCAGTTAAGAGTATAAAGACTGTTAAAGTCTGCGGGCATTTATTATGGGGGTATTAGCAATGTGGGACTATTATCCTTCACACGTCCTCTCACGTGTAGGGCACTTTCTATGGGTCTCTAACACATGGACCATTGTATGTACAGGTAGCCGTTGGGTTTACTCTCGTACGGGTCTGGCTGTGATATCATGTTAAAGTCTGCGGGCATCCAACTCAAAACAAATTGACAATGAGTTGAATGACTCTTCCATATTATATTTAAGTTTATTATGGGGATATTAGTAATGTGAGACTATTATCCTTCACAAAGACTTATATCATTTCCTTTCATTTGCCCCAAAAATGTTGCCCAAATATCACTCAAATTGCATGTACGAGTTTACTTCGTAACTCATTTCCATTGTTTGTGTTAGAGAGCTTAGGGATGACATTCTTTCAATTGTTAGTTATTCAAACGTTAAAAGATCTTCATCCTGGGCTTTGCAAATTTGCGTGTAGAAAATTTATCAAGATTAAAAATAGTACTCCTTCCGTTTTAAAAGTGTATTATCATTTTTTTAATTTAACCTATTTTAAGACTAAAATAAAAAAAATAATATTTTTATAGAAACATATGGAGTATTATTTTGACGGCGTTGTAAGGAGCTAGAACTTTAATTTCAAACGTTTGTTTAATGACGGTGAAGTGGTAGAATTCCAAACATTATATGCACTAGTAGAAACAGTACCACCTAATCTAAATGATGGGGTAGACACAAGATCTTGGCGTTTTTCACGGTAACTTTAGCGTAAAATCTCGTTACCCTCACTTTATTTCAGGAGCTTCAGACTCTTCTTTCCATGATTTTTTGGGTGGAACAATTCAATCCCACCAACAATCAATACTATTGACAGGCTTGCTAGTAAGGGGATTCACTTGTACAACCCTTGTATACTTTGTGGCATGGTAAAGAGAGTAACGAACATATATTGTTGCATTGTAAAGTGGCTAGAAGAGTTTGGCAAGACTTAACCCCAAAAGGGAGATGGTCATGGATTTTTTCTAAGTCCTTTTGGGACCTTGCGTTTTGTTAGAGTAATAAGGGTTTGCCTCATTCTGGAGAAAGATTTGACCTTTTATCCCGGCAGCAGTAATTTGGGTTATGTGGAAGTAACGAAATAAATTTATCTTTCAAAAGAATTATGTTTGTAAAACCGATCAAGAGTTGAGTTTCGATGCTAAATATCTAGTTCTTTCATGGGAAAAAGCAACTGGGCATTCGTCTCATATTAATTTTTCTTGCTTTGTTCTTGATTGGGATATTATTTTTATTTATTTTTTGTAACTTTCATTTTGTCTAATATTTATGCGCATTGTAAATTTCGTATATTTCTCTAATCTTTATAAAATTTTCGTTTCTTGTCAAAATAAAAATAAAAATGAACTTATGTCTACTGAAAAGAATAATAGTCATAGTTTTGTAACTAGTCGAGTCCCTGCTCTTTGGTGGAATCTTGGTTGGTTGTAACCTTAGTTCTTTATTGGTACCGCAACGCTTTGCATACACTTTGTATGTTCGTGTGATATGTCTAGACGAAAGAGTTTTAATCAAGCACTGAATAGAGCTCACGATATTCTGGTACATATTATTAGTCTCTTATGGTTTACTAAGGTTTTGTCATGATTTGTTAAATGTTTGTTGGTTAAAATAAAAACAGAGAAGTCGAATTACGTATTTTAACAACATGATAAAAGTATGTATAATAAGAGGAATAAAGGAGAATGAAAACACGGTTAAGATATACAACAATCTGGAAATTGAAAAAGCTGGTACTATGCTTGGGGAAAAGCAGATATAAGTGCCTAACAGGAAAGTCAGAGCGAGAAGGAGTATTCGGGGGAAATCAAACAGCGACCACGACAAAGATGACCAATATGATGTTGGTGAAAATGATGACACTCTAGATCGACGTGCTAAGCGAGGATGAAGTATTCATGGTGGGACTGGTGGTGATGTTGTTGTCTAAAGATAAATATGGATAATTATAAAATCAAACTTATGTTTTTAACTACAGATGATTATGGAATCAAACTTATGTCTTAAATTTGTTATTTTTAAATAAACGCAAATTAGGTTTTGTTAGATTATGAATGTGTTAATTGTTGGATTTAAAATTGTTATGGTGTGGCTAATACGTGACAAAATAAGTATAATTTTGGCCAAAATTCCAAGTACTTTAACGGATTTTTAAGCTACAATCGGTCGGACACGAATAACGACCGATTGTAATTTTGGGCAAAAATTATATGTTTACAATTAGTTTATATGTTCATACGTATCAACCGATTCTGGGGATTTCATTCTATGATTTTGTCAGGGTTACAAAATCGGTTGATATAAACATTCGTATCGACCGACTTTGTAAGCCTGAGGAAATGTCAAATTTTTATTGGTTTTTAGGTTACACTTTGTCGATGTGGACAATCATACCGACCGATTCTAGTTAGTGAAAATTCTAATTATTTCTAAATGTTTTTAGGATATAATCAATTGATATGGACATTCTTATAAATAGATTATGACAAATTATTATGCCTAAGTTTTTGATTTTTCGAAAAAAAATAGTCGATGATCTTCCTCCACATAAGGAGGACCTATTTTTCAAACTCAATTTGCTCAAACTTTGCATCTTTTATTCACTTCTACTTCATCCACTACTCAAATAGAACTTGGAAAATGGCATGAAAACCATAAGAAGATATAGATATCGTTGAACCGTTCATTCCCGCCTTCCATGAACATCCGGATGAACTTTTCTATGTTTTGGAGGAGAGTTACAGAATTCTTTAATGAGCGCACCGGAAATCCAAAACGCCGCAAAATGAGAGACTTAGCATTTCGATCCAACAACATCAAAAGGGATATGCGAGAGTGTCGTGAAATTCGACGCATGGTTAATGACCATCATCCCCGAGTTCCTCGTAGTGAAAAAATTTAGTCAGCAAGTTTACTCCTATCTTATCATTTGATGTTTGCATTCTAATTCACCATTCATTTAATTGTATACTATGGGATTTGCGAGTCCATGGCGAATAAGGAGTGGTGAACGATGGTTTATGCACATGAAGTAATATACCGTGTTGAAAAGACGTGATCGGAGATTCATTGACGATGTATTAATGTCCGAGATGGTAGACTCCTCGTGTGAAATTATGTAATGTGCTAATTTCCTAAAACTATAAATGAAATTCTTCTTTATGAAAGTATAACACAATCGACCTATATGAGAACCAACATTCATCGATTATGTCGACTAATATAGTAAGCCTAGTGTACAAAAAAGAGGTGCAATCGACCTATATGGGAACCCACATCCATCGATTCCTTGTATTCTCCGTGAATGAAGAACATCAAACTGGAATCAGAATATGTGGGACATCTTATCCTCTGATTCCTTGTGTTCTTCGTGAATGAAGAACATCAAACTAGAATCAGCATACATAAACCATTTCATTTGTCGATCCCAGCTAGATGTTCTTTTAAAAATTCAAAAAAAAAAAAATTATGTTTTCGATGACTAGTTATTTTCACATCTAACACTAATTGAATTAATTAACACTAATTAATTATGGGAAAATTATTAACAAGAATCAATGGATAAGGAGTTTTTAAAAATACTCAAAAAGAATTATATTTTATCTTATCTGGTAGGCCTCCAATTGACCAGGTAAATTTACAGGGCTAATTTTGTTTTACGATTTGTATCGTCATGCTTTCTCCTTTTAAGACTCAAGTATGTAACAGCATGTCGGCATGTATCTCAACTTTTGTGATTACAATTGTCTGTCTAACTCAATCACTTCTTTAATGTGATTAAACTCTTAAAGCATCTCAAATGCAAAAGGTCAAGGTTATCCTAGGTGGAGGTCTTGTTAGGCCAAGTTCTCCATACCAAATGGTTTGGTTTGTCCAACCACGTGGACGGAAAAATATGTTTCTCCACTATAGTAAAACTGATAAATTTGAGTAGAATGACATATTTAATTGTATTTTGTGGGACTATTTACAATGAAAAATTTGTTTATATATATTTGGTGGTTTTTTTAGATATTATAATATATTTAATGAGACCCTTGTATAATAAAAATATGTTAAAATAACTAAAAAATATGAGAGATAAATATAAAATAATTACTCAGAGATAAACTGTTTGTCGCTAGACCAACACTATCACGATGTGCAAATCCTCAAATACGCTCGTTTGAGAGGTCATTTTGATCATTTGATGTTTTGAGAGGTGCATAGGATTTGGCCTTAGCACATTTTTTTTTGTGGGTCATTACTAAATGACAAAATAAAGATAAAATAAAGATAAAACTTTTTACCTAAAGTTCATCTCCAATCCCTAAGGTTCTATTTACCACTTTATATTTAAATTTAGAGATAAGATGGTAATATGGTCTTAAGATCCAAAGTCATGAAAAATATCTAATCTAGATTTTATCCTTTACCCCCACTTGGCCATGTCATCTTTTCTCATTATCTTGACTTTAGTATTGGAGATCAATTTTTGATAAAAAAAGTGTTAAATTCTAAGTGATATATAGTTTTAAGATCTTGATCTCTAGCATTAGAAATACTTTTAATTAAATATTCTCTGGTTTATATTCCAAAATCCTAATTTTAAAAGAATAATTTTACATTCACATATAAAAATTGAACTTTTCTAAAATCCTATTAAAGATGTATTTGATTCTTAATTTTTTTCTTAAATCCTATTAAGGACGTATTTAATTTTTCTATCCATACCCTAAATGTTATAATTATGGGGAAAACTCTGGTAGATGGATGGTTTCAAAAACATCACAAAATGAAGTACAATTAATCAGAACAATATGATGTTCATTTCAACCAAATAAAAAGAAGAAAGACAAAAAAAAAAATGGAAAAAAGGGGTATAGACCACGTGATTCTCACGTGGATATTCTTCACTTATCCTACAAAACAAGAAAAAAAAAAGTTGTACTCGAAGGACTAGATATTGTCCACAATTTTATTCTCAAATGTCAGCATCTCAGACTCAAACGCATTCGTGGATTTAATTTGGTCCACAACAATCTTCTAAAACAAAGCTCATCTCGACAAAGCTCGTCGGAGAACAGTTACAAGTAATGCCGGAGCACTAAGATGAGGTAAATGCCCTTCAGTATGTAAAATCTCGACAGTATTCCGACCACCTAAATGTGTTTTCAGATACATAGCAACTTCAACTGGGACTGATACATCTTTAGCACTCTGAATAATACAACATGGAACTTTAACAAACCCTAATAGACTTCTTAAATCACTGTTAAAAACAGTGCGACATACGAATAATGATATATCGGGTCTCATGTTGAATAGTGTTCGACTGAATTCTCGTACTGCTGCTGGAACATCAGCTCCAACTGCTAATGGCGCAAAGCCACTGACCCATGCTGCATAATTGGATTCCATTGCTGCAAAAACTGTCTCGATTTCTCCTCGTTCGAATCCTCCGTGATAATCCACATCATTCAAAAACCTAAGTATCACCAATTTTATCAAAATTTGGTAATTTTGCAGTAATTTGAAAGGAAAAAAAATGAAAATTTTAAGTCCGGGGGTTAGTATTTACCTGGGTGAGGCACCTATAAGAACCAGCTTAGTGAATAGCTCAGGCCGGCGAATGGACGCGAGGATTCCAATCATTGCGGAGACAGAATGACCAACATAAGCACATTTCTCGATCCCAAGGGCATCGAGAATTTGGAGAACATCATCCACATAAGCATCTAAATTTGTGTACCGCCGGAAGTCGAAATAATCCGGGTTAACACTTCCAGCACATACAAGATCATAGAGAATTATTCGATAATTCGGAAGAAAGTAAGGTAGAATTCGTTGCCAAGCCGATTGATCGGTACCGAACCCATGTGCGAAAACTACAACTTTTTCTCCGTTTCCGACTACTCTAACATTAAGAGCTTCAAGCAAATTGATTCCCATGGTGTGTTCGCTGAGAATTTTGAGAAAGATGGAGGAAAAGATGAAGAGAAGTACTATTTATCTTCTTCTCTGTCTTGCTTTTGTTTGGTGTACTTAATTTTGGAGTATAAAGATAGAAAAAAATTAGATAGAAGAGGTTTTATGACTTATAGGTGGGGTGTGATTGCTCTGTTTGTGTAAGTGAAGGAAAAATGAGTTGTGTATTTATATTTTTGTTGGTGGTAAATTGTAATTAGTATAGTACGAGAAAGTAAACTTTTGAGAAAGATCTTTAGTGTGTTTTGATATTTGGATATTTTTTTTCCCATTATCTGCAATATTAATAATCATAGTGACTGGTCCACCTATCAGCCCCGCAATCACAAACTAATCCAAATCATTTGATGTGTATCACTAAATGGTTTGTGGTTTTAATTGAGATTATAACTTGGAGTTACTTAATTTATCAGATGCAAACGAAATTTGAACAGCAGGTACAGTCTGCTCCTGTTAGGTGTACCAACAAGCTAAACGTTGTTATCAGTTACGATGATATGGTGGTAGCTGTGCACAATAAAATGCACTAAATTTGAATTTAATCGTCTTTCCGATGACACCAATACAACCAAGCCTAGTTAGCAAGTTCACGTATTTTTACAGAATATCTTGGCGACTATTCACGAACTACACATTCTTATATAAAATCGTTGTCCATTTATAACCTCGATCTAAAAATATGTTTTTTTGAACTAAACCAATTATTTACGAATTAAATTCACTACATTATAATTAAGCAAAAGATAAAAATTATTATTATTTTATACTTTATTACAATCAAGATGCACCATAAAAATACTGTGACGATGTTAATAAAATTAACTAGAAGTTTATGGATGAAATCGATTGTTATTAAAATCATGTTTAATATATATGTTAATAATAATAGAATTAAAAATTGTATATTTATGTTAAATTTTTGGATGACGAATCAAGTTCTTACATGCATTTTCGCATTCCCACCTTTTTTTTTTCGAATCCCATATATTTGACCAGATATTTAACCGAGTTAGCATCTTACATAGCCGATTCATGTGTATATTTCTACCGACCCTATGAATTAATAACTAGGCTCCAAAGATTATCTCGAAGAAAATAGATAGAGTAAAGAGTTTGATGTGTGGAGACTAAGAATCTAAATAAGTTTGTGGCTAAACATGAATGTAAAGGTCAGAAAGAATCTGGTTCATTTTCTTCTCTTTATCAAGGGTAGGACTGAAGACAAAAAAAAGAATTACTGTAATGGGTCCATCTTATTTCTGCTTGTAGCCGCATCTATTAAAACTATTTTCCCCTTACAATATTGTCAACTACACAACGTAGACATGATAATGTTATTCACTTACACTCCCAACTTGCACTAATTCTGTTGATGCAACATTAATCTTTTACTTCAAGATTTTGCTAACCCTACTAAATATGCCATGTTTTTAGATAAGGTGTTAGGGAATAAAATCAAGATGACACATTTGGAACGATTAGGAAAGGATGCAGAAATACAAAGAGAAATGAGAAACACAAAAGCCAAGCCTTATAAAAATTCGAGTGAACTGACAGATGTAAAAGACTGAAAATATCATTGCATGACCGACACGTAAGATCGGAAAAGTGTTATTACTCTGATCGAAACAGAAAGCATTAAATGCAAATGGAACGGGAAAAGCAGGAGCAATAAATGCGCATAAAGCGGAAAAGTGAAAGTATTAATTGCCTAAGTTACTTTAACTACATGACTGACACCAAGGATCGGGAAGAGAATGACTCAAAGAATACAAAAGACACATGTCAATAATAATGGGTTACAGGATAAAGAGATAAAAGCATGACAATGCAGCTGCCTGTCAACCGTACAATTATCCTGATCCAAAGATAATCTTAAAATAAAAAGAACGCAAGGAAGTAACGGGACAAGAGGTATCGGACCAAAAGAATACAGTGGAACGATAATCAATAAATTGACAGACAAGATCGGGAAAACATGACTCATCAAACATAAAGGATAGACAGAGAGGAAAAAGAGTGGGACCCATTGAACGACCTATAAATAGAGAAGTTCATTTATCAGGGAAGATATCAGAAAAATTGGAAGGGAAAAAGACTAAGGAAAAATACGGGAATTAAAGGAAAACTATTAGGTATGTATTCATAGAGTGATGTAGTGTGAAATTATTGATGTATGAATATATATACTCATTTTTCCATACTTGTAAAGATCTTGAATTTGATAGATATAATTCTAATAGACTGTCCAATTTGGTGAATTGTTATTCTTTAATTTCCTTCATGATTGATGTGCTTGTGTGTCTTGATTTGAATATTAAGGTGATATAGTTTAACAAAATGTAAGGTAAGGATTTTAGTCTAGATCTTTTGACAAATCATTGGTTGTTTTTGCTGATGAGAATTTTGAAACAGGGACTGTGTCAAAGGATTTATCCTACCTGTTGTAGAAAAATGATTCTTTTTTTTGTTATTTTGTATTTAAAAGTAAATAATTTTAGTACTAGGAGTTTAATAATCATATGGAAGATTTTCATTAAAGTGAAATGTCAAAATTTTTGGCTTGAATGATTATTTTTTTTTTACTAATAGAAGAGTTTTATTGCAAGAAATTCCTTATATGATTTCCAAAATTAAAGTTGTATTTCGGTGAAACTTGGGAATCTTTAGTTTGAATGAATTTGTCCAAATGACTGATTTCTTTTATTTTGCGTGTAAATTTTAAGATTGGAGAAGTGTTATGTTAGACGTTGTTTTTTTCTCTCCACCAGAAATATAGTTAGATTTCAAAAGAATCAGAAGATCCATAAATCTGTTTCTATTTGTTTTTTTGTTCAATTAGCTTGTTGAAATTATATGACTAACTTTTTAAAACTATTAGCACAAGGAAATTTTTCAGAAAGCATCTAAGAAAGAAAAGAAACAACCAAGGGAAAACAAGCCAGAAGAAAATATGTCACAAGAAGCAAATTCTAGAGATCAAGAAAGTAATACAAATGGAAATTCTCACCAAAGGGAAGAAGAGAATGAGACAGAGATTCAACAGAGTGATTCAGGAAACCATACACCCTTTCAAGAGTATACACCAAATACCATAGCCCAAAATCATTCTCCATCTCAGGAGGATACTCAAAATAATGTAAATTACTTACAAAATTTGATGGAAGAAATAAATGGGATGCGAAGAGAACAAAGAGCCTGTACTGATCGAATTGCATTTCTGACCAGGGAAAATCAAGCATTAAAGGATACAATTCAGCGTGGAGTGAGACCAGCTGCAACAGGACCACGAGACCAAGAAGTAACTTCTGGTAGACAAACACCCAAAAGTGTAAGGGACAATCATGATCAAAGAATGTTATTAGCGGGATCATCATCTCGAGCAAGGATGCAACGGGAAGGCCAGGAGATGCAACGTACACAATGGCAAAGGTGTTTTGAAGCAATGGAACAAATGAAGGACGAAATAAAAAATTTGAAGAATAAAGAAGGAGGGAGAATAGAAGAAGTGTTGAAGGAAGCCAAGCGAACACCGTTGGCTCCACATTTAGCATGTGCACCATTGCCTCGAGAATACAATATTCCGACGTTTGAATGTTACGATGGGACAAGGGACCCGACTCCGCATTTGAAGTATTACAATCGGATGATGTCACATTGGGACCGAAATGATGCTATAATGTGCCGGTGTTTCCCCTCAAGTTTGAAGGATTCGGCATTAGCATGGTATGAAAAATTGTAAGAAAATTCCATTCAATCATATGCACAATTAGTTCGGAAATTTCTCGAGGCATACATGTATAACAAACCCGTTAATTCGGGGATAGATAGGTTATACTCACTTGCTTCTTGGCCAGAAGAATCAATTCAAGATTATACAGCCCGTTGGCATGGAATTTGCCAAGCGATCGGAAATGTTGAGTCATATGCTGCAGTTAACCATTACAAGTGGGGAATGGCAGACCGAAGATGCCAGCTTTTTGTTGACATTCATCGCAATAACCCGAAAAACTGAGGGGCACCTCAGAGAGATAATAGAAACATGTGCAAGGCTGCAAGACGTGCAAGAACAATGTCCAAGGATAACCTCACAACAGCAAGGAAGTACAAAAAGAACAAATTCAATTGAAACATCACCAGAGCCAGAGAAAAATTTTCCCAATAAAGCTGAAGCTAGCGAATCGAAACGCCCACGAATAGGAGATAACAAGAAGTTCATTCAGCAATTTCAAGAAAGAGTGTTTACAAAAATTAACATTTCATATTCTGAACTTTTCAAAATCATAAAAAATAAACCATACTTTCAGTGGCCGCCTACAAAAGGGAGACAACCGGAGTTTACGCAGAAATCAAAGGACTACTGTGAGTATCATTGCTATAAAGGGCATACAACAGATCGATGTAGAAACTTTATTATTCTGGTACAAAGGATGATTGATGCTGGGGAGTTGAAAGAATTTATTCAAACACCCGAACCAACAACAAGACCTGACAAAGGGAAGGCAGTTCATATCCCATACAACAAACAAACTATCAATATGATTTCTTTTTCTGAAAAAAGCGATACAAATGTGAATGCTGCGATCGACAAAAAATTGTGCAAGAGGGTCCGAGACCATGAGATTTTTAAAGTATCAAAAAGAATAACAGAATCTTGGGAAGACTGGATGGCATCCCCCTTGACTTTCTCAGCCGGAGAGGTGGATCAAGAAATCGAAATGCATAATGACCCTTTGGTCCTCACTTTTCCGATGTCCGGATGGAATGTCAAAAAAATTCTTCTGGATGGGGCAGTTCTTTGAATGTCATGTTTTATGATACATTTCGCAAAATGGGACTCAGGGAAGATCAGTTAACTCCATCTCATTACGTAATCTATGGATTCAACGGAATAGCTTCAAGACCAAAGGGAGAAATTTATTTGGAAGTCTCTGCTGGAACTAACAAGGTTCAGTGTTGTGGATGCTCCATCCCCATACAATGCAATTATCGGAAGACGATGGGTACACCAGTTGAAAGGTGTAATCTCAACTTATCACCAATACTTGTGGTTACCAACACCACGAGGAGAAATGGAGATAAGAGGAGATCAGGATGATGCTAAAATATGTATTCAAGCAGAAGTACGGATGAATGAGGAGCGGGAACAACATCAGCGGGATAAAAGGAAAGACCGTAAGGCAAAAGTAAAGGAAGAGGAGATAGACCGATACTTAAAATAGAGTATCGGACCAAAAATTACAAATAAAATAGGGGAGAGCAGCAAAAGTCAAGGAAATTCATCAAACCAGCAATCTGAAAAACCACCATCATAACAATTAAAAGGGACTCCAACATCTATCGGAGTTCCCAAACATGTTTTTACTTTTGTAGAAGAAACCAAAATTGTAAATATTGGCACTGCAGAATTTCCCAAGCAGGTGCGAATTGGAACGCTGATGAAGGTCGATACGGAGCAATCAAGCTTCTTCATGATTTTGTGGACGTATTCGCATGGAAAATGGAGGATATGCCGGGGATAGACCCAAGTATTGTACAACATGAATTACGAATACGACCCGATGCAATACCATTTCGGCAGCGGATACGCAAGGACGCTCCAGAATATCACGATCCTGTGGAAAAAGATTTAACAAAGCTCTTAAATGCAGGATTCATTCGTGAGGTACGATACCCGACATGGATTTCCAACATGGTGATCGTTCCAAAGAAGAACGGTGGAGTAAGAATTTGTATAGACTTCACCAATTTATACAAGGCATGCCCAAAGGATAGTTCTTCACTTCCCAATATCCATCAGCTAGTGGATGCCGTGGAAGGCCATGAGGCATTATCCTATATGGACGGCCAATCGGGATACAACCAGATTGCACTTGCGGAGGTGGATCAAGAACATACATCATTCTTCACCCCGCAGGGGTTGTATTGTTATACCAGGATGCCATTTGGATTACGAAATGCAGGAGCAACATATCAACGCCTGGTTGACGTAATATTCAAGCCTTGGATTGGGCGAATTTTAGAAGTCTATGTTGACGATATGCTAGTAAAGAGTAAATTATTTGCGAATCATCTACAAGATCTCACTGAAGTATTTGGTGCATTGCGGAAATATAAAATGAAAGTCAATCCAGAAAAATACATTTTTGGTGTGACATCGGGACGTTTTTTGGGATATTTGGTTACAAAGAATGGAATTGAAGATGATCCCGCGAAAATTCAAGCAATAAGGAACATGCCATCCCCAAAGAGCATTAAATATGTACATAAATTGAATGGATGTTTGGCTGCTCTCAGTAGATTTATTGCCAGATCCTCAGAAAAATGCAAACCATTTTTCGATATACTCAAAAAGAAAAATAAATTTGACTGGAAAGAAAAATGTGATCAAGCTTTCCAAAACATAAAGATGCATCTTGCCACATTGCCAGCGTTGCAGAAGCCAGAACCTGAAGAAATATAGACTTTGTACATTGCGGCAACGGAGGATGCAATAAGTGCAGTGTTGGTACGTACGAATAAAAAAATGGAGAAACCTGTATATTACATTAGCAAGACCATGAATTCAACAGAAAGAAATTACACCAAAATTGAACAGCTCATTTTTTCATTAGTTTTTGCTACCCAAAAATTACGTACCTACTTTCTCACACATTACGTGTGTGTCCCGAGCAAAGCACCATTAGAATCAGTATTGAAGAACACTGGGAAAGTTGGAAGGATCGCAAAATGGAATGCACAGATAGAGCAATTCAACATCATTTTTGAGTTGCAAACTGCACAAAAATCCCAAGTTTTAGCTGACTTCCTTGCGGACTTCCCGATTGAAGAAGATTCTGAAATCCAAGGTCCGATTGACGAAAAAAAAAAAAATTCAATCACAACTTATATCATTAAAATTTTCATCACTTTAATTATTCACTTTTTTATTGTACATTTGTATTAAAGGATTGCCAGGATGTGAGGAAGACGATCCACATAACATTTTGAGCTCTGCAAATTCTCAAAGGTGGGAAGTCTTTGTTGATGGGTCCCGAAATAAAGAAGGTGCGGGAATTGGCATTGTAATTACTGCACCCATGGGTGAACGGATGATACATTCATTTCGACTTGAGTTTGATGAGCATACAAATAATATAGTAGAATATGAAGCTGTGATTCATGCTCTCAAACTCATCATTGAGTTAGGAATCAGCAATGTCCGGATCACAAGCGATTCACAGTTGATAATTCGACAGGTCGAATTAAGATACCAAACACTCGACGAAGATTTAACAGAGTACAAAAATCTTGTGCAAACTCTTGCAAATCACATTCCAAATATAGTTTCTCGGCATCTATCCCGAGACAAGAATCAACATGCTGACACACTAGCATTCATTTTATCAATGATAAGATATCCCAATGTTACAACCATAAAAGTCGGACGAATATATGAACCATCCATAAAGTTAAAAACAGCTGACAACATAGAAGAAGGTGTAACCGAAGACATTGATGATCCGGCAATACAAAACATTGCACCTACGCCTCAACAAGTAGATGATGAGTTAAATGAACAAGATTGGAGGATCCCAATTCATCAATATTTACAAGATAAAACATTGCCCCACCAATTCTAAATAAGCAAGGAAAATTCAACTGAAATCTGAGAATTACCAGTTGCGGATGGAATCTTATACCATAATTCCTTTTTAGGACTATTATTTCGATGCTTGTTACATAAGGAAGGATTACATTATGGAGATGCAGGAAATCACAGTGGAAGACGCTCACTCGCATTGAAAGCCAAAATGCAAGGTTATTATTGGATATCCATGCACAAGGATTCGGAAAACATGGTACGAAGGTGCGAAGACTGCCCACATTACGCAAAAAGAATCAAAGCACCTGCTACAGAACTTAATTCTATACTCAGTCCATGGCCGTTTGCGAAATCGGGGGTGGATATTGTAGGTCCGTTGGTTGAGGGAACCAAGAAGAGGAAATACTTAATTGTGGCCACTGATTACTTTACTAAGTGGGTAGAATCCAAAGCATTAGCTCAAATCAGGGATTCGGATGTATTCACATTCTTATTTGAAAATATCATCTGTAGATTTGGGATTCCGGCGGCCATAGTTTCTGATAACGGAAAACAATTCCAAGGAAAAAATATTGATATGCTATTTGAAGCTTTCAACAATCAGAAACACAAGTCCACACCGTTTTATCCCCATAGTAACGGACAGGACGAAGCCACAAATAAAACAATTGCAACAAATTTAAAAAAAACGTTGGATGGGCACTACAAACAATGGTGTGAACAACTTCATAACACATTATGGGCATACCGCACCACAAGAAGAGAATCCACTGGAGAATCATCGTTCCTACTCACTTATGGAACGGAATCGGTTATACCAACATAAGTCATTTTGCCTACAACAAGAACAGAAGCATGGGAGAAAAATCTAAATTCAGATTTACTGTTACAAAAACTAGATGACTTGGAAGAAAAAAGAGAGGTTGCACTCCAGAAGATGGAAAATTACCAAAGAAATTTGGCACGGGACTACCATAAGAAAGTCAAGTTATGAAACTTTGTTCAAGGACAATATGTCTTACGTCATATTTCGGAGTACCATCAGGACAAAAATGCAGGCAATTTCGCACCAACTTGGGATGGTCCGTACACAATACAAGCACCAGCAGGACAAGGATCTTATTATCTACGAAACATGCATGGTGAAGTTTTGCAACACCCATGGAACGCACAATATTTAAAGCTATATTATCCTTGATCAATAATGCAATTACGAAAGTACATTGCATTCATGTTAGGTAAAGCATAAATAATGCACCTTCTCTTGAAAATCCTTGATTAATAATACATTAGACAATGGGATTTCCTAATAAAGAGATGCCTGACATGAAAATATTAATTACTCCAGGAACATCTTATTCTGGAGGACGCTGGCGATTAGCGAAACAATCGTAACTCAAGCAGATAAAAATTTAGGTAACTATAAGCCCTTAAGGAATTTCCATAAGTGCGAGATTCTTATAAAGAATGGATACCTAATGAGATAATCAATGGTTATCATTTTCTTTTTCAGAGTACCATTGGGACCACCTTGTAGCTTACTCCTGGCCCGGGTATGACTCGTATGTGTTGGGTTCCCGAATTACATGTTTTGAGGTATAAATACTTTGATGCAATGTACTCATGAAACAATTTGATTAACCGAATGATTTCATACAAATATATCATTTTTTATGCAGGAATAACATTGTTCAAAAAGCTACAAAAGATAGATTCCAACTCAAAGTTACAGGTTAAAGTACCAAATTCCAAGTTACAAGATAAGAATCAACCTAGCGGAATACAAGTTAAACAGAAGAAGAACATCGGATATTATCGAGGAGCGGGAATATTGCCTCTGATTGGTTGCGGAGGAACTATCGGGACAGTTGCACGACCGTTGAGAACAACACTGTCAGCTTGGGCACGATCTAAGGCATTGTTGAATGACATTGCAGTTTTTGCTTTTGCATCTTGTCTCAACCACGTTGTATAAGCGCATCCAAATTCAACATCTAATTGAAGTACTTGAATTTTTTGTTGACAATCTTTTACTTGCTCATCCAAGCGGGACCTCTGATCTTTCTCAGCACTCAGCTCTTTTAATAGATCGTCGTTCTTTGCTTTTTCATCCATAAGCATGTTTTCACATGCTGTAATTTTGCTGGACAATACATTAATACGGGACTGAGCATCCCTAGCTCTGGTTGTGTAAAGAGTGATTTCACCCCGTAATGCTTGCACTTTAGAAGAATGCTCTTCCGTCTGTTTATTGAAACTTTCAGTTTTCCCATTTGCAATAGCAAGATCCTTTTCCGCCTTCACAGCCCGGGCAGTTGCTTCATTAAGTTTCTTTTCAAGGCCTAACGAACAAAGCCAATGTTTAATAGTATAAGAAATTTTATATACAAAAACATATAACCCAAGAATATACTCCAGCGAGGGATTTAAACTCTGTCTCTTTAAGAGCTAAAGTTTTCAGAGCTTGCTGATGTTTTGATTCAGCTCTATTGCGTCTCCAAGTGGTCAAATCAAGACTATCGGACAGTCGCGCTAACTCTGCTTTAACAACTCTCATTTCCCTATTAACTTCTCTCGCATGGTCATTCAACTGGGTCATCCTACGCTCCATCCTAAATATGAGTTCTGAATCCCTCGCTGGTCCCATGAAGTAATTTCAAAACATGCATCGTTTAAAAAAAAAAAAAAAAAAAAAAAAAAAAAAAAAAAAAAAAAAAAAACAAAAAAACAAAAAAAAAACACCTAATTCTTAAGGGGGGTAAGGAACTAAACCTTGATTCTGAAGATTTTGTAACTGTTGTTGAAGATTGTTGTTTTCTTGTTGGAGTTTATCATTCTGCTGCTGTAAATTGTCATTTTCCCGTTGCACTTTCTCAGCTTCATTCTTGTATGCAGACTCCATCATAATAGCCCGAGCTTTGTAGAACTTGAATGAAGCAAACAAGCAATTGCAGCTATGCTTAAGCTGTGAAATTAAAGTCATGAGAATGGGAAGAAAAGATGAAACGAATCAAAAGTTCTAATAAACAGCAATACCTGAGCTAGAGCTTGTTGTAGATATGAATAAAGCGGACCCTCTACAAAAACTAGAGCTTGATTTAAAGAGGGAGGGGGGTTCAGCGGGAATGCCTGATCACTGAGTTCATTTTCTTCCCAAGCTTCCTTTGTTTCCTCAATGCGGATAGTTCCCAGTGAACTCCGCAGCCTAGACATGGAACCACTATCGGATTTCCATGTCTCCGGACAAGCTGCAGTAGTCAGGATCCCCTTTGATAAGAACCATTTGTAGGCTTCATTTTCATCGCCCAAGAGATTTAATCCCTCAATCATCCTCTTGCCTTTATCAATTTGTGAGGTGACTCCTTGCAAGTCTGAAGGCTCATCATCAGACGCATCGGCATCAGGACGGGGAAGAACTGTTGATAGTATCCCGGAAGGCAGACACTCAACAACCCTAACTGTTGTAACAGTAGGCGCACTTGCCTCGCAGACGGCTGCGGGAATATCCTCTTCGGGATGTGAGGTTGGAATTTCTGTTGTTGAGGCAGTAAGAGCGACACTTTCAGTATTTTGTTCATTAACATCTCCTTCTCTAATATCACCCACCACATTTGAATCAACATGAGTTGGTTGATTCTTATCTTCTTCGGGAACCACCACTTAAAAGTCAGTGGGAAGTGGAGTCAGGGCTTGATAAAAATTGATGGGTGAAACCATAATAGGAGCAGCTCCGAGAGTGGCAGCAGGTTGTATTCCTACGATCTGACTCGCAGCAACAACAAGATGCCCAGTAATGGAATCGGACTCCCCCGGAACAGTTTGACCCTAACCTCCAGCGGTCTGTCTCGCAGCAGCATCGGGCTGTCCCGATACCATCAGACCCGCACTCTCAGCGGAGAATCTTGAAACTGAAATTGCGTTATCTCTTTCGGAGATAACTAAGGCGGAACTGCAATCCCCCCTAATGTTGCTGCGCTGGATGAGAGAATCTCTAATCTCACTATCTTCTCTATCAGAGGGAGTGAGAGAAATATTTCTTGATCTTTTCGATTTTTTCTTCTTCTCTGGGGAAGCTACCATCTTACGCTTCCCTTTACCCTCAACTATTTCTTCTTTATCGGTTCTTTGCCTGCCCTCATTAATCTGCACGCCGGGCATTGGGCGTGCTGGTGGCGCTTCGTTCTGGGGCTCAGTAGATGGATCAACCTGCAGCACAAAATTCAAACTCATTGAGGGAAAAATCCAAGTAAAAAAAAAAAGAGTCGTGTGAACCTCATAATTAAATTTATAATCATCAAAATTTAATTTCCAGGGACAGTAATTGGGGAAGCGCCCGCGAATATCTTGAATTTCATCCTTGGAAATATGACCGAATACCCAAGGACCTTCGATCACTAGTGGAGTCCGGTACCACTTGTAGTCATGATCCAATCAGATTCTTTCTTTTGAGGGAAACTCATCTCTACTTGCCGGAACATACTTGAGCTTTGGATCGTCAATTTCGTGCAACAAGGGGAATCCCGAACTGTACTTGAGAAGAAGACTAACGCTCTACTTCACAAAATTCCTTACAGAAACACTATCCGCATAAGTAGTGTGAAAATTCTCAACTGTATAATGTTGTTGCTCTATGATGTCTGGAGGCTGCATTCATCAAATATCCACCACCAATTTCCGCTATACTGGATAACGGACCGAGCTAAACCGTGAGGAGCATTGCAGCGGGATGCAAGAACCTCGAACTGATAGGGATGATCCCGCTGATATAGGGGAAGACGAAGCCCAGCCTCCAATGCACCGGCGGAAATCAGTAATTTACTGGTTGAATACTTAAAGCTTTCGGCTGCTCCCAGAATCATTACATCTTTATCTCCACCATAAAGAGAAACTATGAATCCCTCGAGAGGATGTTTTGCTTTGATTCTTCAATATTCATTGATTTATAGCTACAATTGGCATACTCACGCTTATTCCTGGGGGGCAACATTAGCGGCCGCAGAAAGGTCATATGCAGTATTATGAGTATGTCGAGTTGAGGCATATCTAGTTGAAGTACTTCGAGAAGATCTCCTTATTTGTTGTTGATCATCGTGGTGAGAATCAACCACATGAGCAGTATTTTGAGTTCTTGAAGACATAGTGAAAAGATATTTTTTATATGTGAAAAAGACAGGGAAGAATCAATGTATGAAGTAATCAAAAAATTCAAGTTCATAAAAAGAAGCAACTAGGGAAGAAAAATCATAAACAATACCATTTCAATCATCTCTGTTTTCATAGAGTCAATATTCATCATGGTTAAACACCAAAACAAAATAGATACAGAAGGATCAGAAAGTCACTTACATGTAGAAAGAGGAGAAACAATTTCTTGATCGAAAGTAGAGCAAATATGATTGATGCAAAAAGTTCCTGAATCGTTGGAGAATGAGAGAATAACAGAGAGATAATGAGAATATTTGAAAAGTTTAAGGAAGAGAAAGAGCTGCAACTTTAAGAGGAAAAAACAAAAGTAGGAAAGACTGAATCCTATTTAAGAGGGAGGGATAAACGAACCGTCAAAAATTGAAAGGGTGTTAATCGAGGCAAAGATTTGATTTTCTTAAAAAATATTAACTGACACAAACGTGATAATAGAAGTTACTGCTAACAGAAAACCCGGGATAACGTGCAAAAAGAAGTTATGACAGATATGGAAAAGATGGAGAGTAATTATTATTCTTCTACTTTTTTCAAGACTTTGGATCAACCGTTAAAAATTTTGAAAAAAGAAGAAGAAGGGGGCAAATTGTTAGGGAATAAAATCAAGATGACACATGTCGAACGATTAGGAAAGGATGCAGAAATACAAAGAGAAATGAGAAACACACAAGCCAAGCCTTATAAAAATTCGAGTGAATTGACAGATGTAAAAGACTGAAAATATCATTGCATGATCGACACGTAAGATCGGGAAAGTGTTAGTTCTCTGATCGAAACAGAAAGCATTAAATGCAAATGGAACGGGAAAATCATGAGCAATAAATGCGCATAAAGCGGAAAAGTGAAAGCATTAATTGCCTAAGTTACTTTAACTGCATGACTGACACCAAGGATCGGGAAGAGAATGACTCCAAGAATACAAAAGACACATGTCAAAAAATACAAGGTTACGGGATAAAGAGATAAAAGCATGACAATGCGACTGCCTGTCAACCGTACGATGATCCTGATCCAAAGATAATCTTAAAATAAAAAGAACGCAAGGAAGTAACGGGACAAGAGGTATCGGACCAAAAGAATACAGTGGAACGATAATCAATAAATTGACAGACAAGATCGGGAAAACATGACTCATCAAACATAAAGGATAGACAGAGAGGAAAAAGAGTGGGACCCATTGAACGACCTATAAATAGAGAAGTTCATTTATCAGGGAAGAGATCAGAAAAATTGGAAGGGAAAAAGACTAAGGAAAAATACGGGAATTAAAGGAAAACTATTAGCTATATATTTATAGAGTGTTGTAGTGTGAAATTATTGATGTATGAATATATATACTCCTTTTTCCATACTTGTAAAGATCTTAAATTTGATAGATATAATTCTAATAGAATGTCCAATTTGGTGAATTGTTATTATTTAATTTCCTTCATGATTGATATGTTTGTGTGTCTTGATTTGAATATTAAGGTGATATAGTGTAACAAAATATAAGGTAAAAATTTTAGTCTAGATCATTTAACAAATCATTGGTTGTTTTTGCTGATGAGAATTTTAGTATAAACATAAGGAACGGAGAGTCAAAACTGAAAACTATGACCACAGTGAAATAGAAGAAAATGATGATTTAGAGAAAGATTTTTAGCGTGATTATAAAAAAAATTAGGTGGACATCATAAACAAACTGACTTAATATTATTAGTACTAGTAAAGTGATCACAAAAACAGGGCATGTATGAAGTCAATGGTTAAGAGCAAAATGTCAACCACATAAAAAAGATCGAGTTTTTTTTGAGTTGTGAGAGTACTTATCTCTCAAAATCTTGGTGTTCATATGAAACATCTAATCTCGTCCTCAGATTAAATTTAAGTCTTTTCATTACCACAAAAAAAAAAAGGAATTAGATTTAATTTTTATTTATTTGGTACAACGTACACTATTTTCCCACGCATGATTTATTTTTTTATTTTTTTGAAGCACCCCATGCATGATGTGAGATTATGTTCAAGTTATTTGTGCATTACAAAGAGTGATAAAGATCTAATCTTTAAATAAGTATTTTGAATTATCTTAAAAATGAGGAGTATTTTTTCAATCATTTTCATAGTCAGGCACATTCTTAAACAAAAATTTAATCGCAGAACAATGCTTAAATTGCCTAATTCAAACTACCTAAATTAGACGTGACTAGATTTTGTTTGCAATTGGCTTACCAATTGCTTAAAAATACTTGTGATATCTTCAAAATGACGCCATTCATTACGGTATGTTTTAACTTGTTTATTCATACACCGTATGAGTGTCCTTTTTACGGCACACCATCATGGATTCATGGTTGGTATCGTATCGTTTGTCATGCTTTCTCTGCAATTGCATACAGTGCAGTATATAGTGCAAGCAGCTAGGATTATCTGTTTGGTGACTTTAGAAATAGTGTTTAAGATTTGGGACCAAGGATTAAACTAGAAAACAAAACAGAGGTTGCATCAATCACACTCACCTCTTACCACTTGTCCTGTCCATATTGGTTCTATGTGTTTGGTTCCTATCAATAAGATAAGACCTGCTTTTTTAAAAGCGGACCCATTAATGACTTGCGTTCATGGTTTGACATTTCGGCCCCATTGGATCGCTCTCTGTTGGCATATCAATCGGTTCGGTAAGGCAGTATCACCGATCCTAATGCACCACTATCCGGTCATCCACATTGCCATTTGAAAGTTTCTAGATTTGACAAACAAATTGTACTTGATTCAAAACGAATGTGGCTTCCAGTTCCGATTTTACTTTCAAGCTCCGTATAAGTGCATGGTGCACATTATTAATCATCGGATCATATCATCTCCGATAAGCCATAAAGGTTTCACCATTCCGTGAATTTAAGGTATCCTAGTAGTTGTCACGTTACAAATTCAAGTAAATAAGGTGCAATAAGTGTGCACTGTAGCAAGGTCGGCTTCTCTTATGATTGTTGTTGCTCTAAATGGACTTCTGGCAATCACCAATAGCCGTACTCAATTACCAACTATCCTCTCCTCCATGTAAATAAAGAAGAAAAGTTAACATATTTATTGAAACATCTGGAGAATGCTGATCACCCAAGTAATTTTGGAGAGTTAAATTGTGGTAATGAGTCATTGGCCTTATCTTATCTAATCCAGTACTATTTGACTTTTATCATGTCCCATCTTTTTTAATTCGTTCTTTATCATTACTTTAGATTTGTGGAACTTGCAAAACCATAAAATCCACCTAGGTTTAAAAGTTTAATGAAGTTATAGGAGATAAGGTTTCTCATTTATGGAATTCCATGTCATGCACGCTCAGCTCCTATTGAAATGGAGGCCAGGAATGTGAGACGAAATAGTAGGGTAGGTTAAACTCATTTTGGCTAACATAAACCTTTTTTTTTTTTTTTTTTTTTTTTTGATTCGGCACAGTTGGGGTCATTTCTCTAAGCAAACCGAATCAGCTAGACAAACCCACTGCTGTTCCAATCGTTATCCAACAACATAATTTCCATCTCATTTATAGAACGAAGAAATTTGGAGATCCCGTCCTCCCTAATGGAAATCGTTCCTCAGATATTCACATAACTAAAAGGTACTGAATTTTTTTGCCCGCACTAGGATGAAACAGGATGCTTATCCGCTATACTAGACAATGGAACACTAACATGTACCTCTTGGGAACATGTAACCAGGAGTAAGGACAATCGACTCTATTTGCCGGTTAATTTTAAAATCTTATTTAGAAATATTTTTATTTAAAAAATCCAAAATTTCGTTCCTTCACCGTTGGGCTCAGTGAGATCCTCTTATTGTCAGTCCTAACCGTAGCTCCGGTACCCGAAATGATAAAATTTGGATCTTTTACTATTATTTGTGAAGCAAAATATAATAATCGAAGCCCTCGTGTCAATGAAACAAACATAGGTGTTTGGGCAGAAATCCTCCAACCCAAAACAACCTAATTTAATCATCTAAGTTGAACAAAAAGAAGAAAAATTGCACACAAGATTTAACGTGGTTCAGCCCTTAATGGCTTACCTCCACGGGTAATGAAATTGAGAGGATTTTTATTCATGGATTTGAGGTTACAAAAATTTGAACTCCATTGGAGCTCTCCCAGTTTACAGTGGGATTTTTTCCCGGAAGTAGAAGACCTCCTCTCCCTTTCTTCCTTCTTTTTCTTTTATGTGAAGAGGAGTTGGGTCGATGACTCACCCAACTTGGGTCGATGAGTCACCCAACTCTCAATACATGGCATCCTTTAATCGTCCCACGTGGCGTCCTCTAATCGTCCCACGTGTCGACCCAATCTCTTGTCCTAGGGACTGGTTCGATCCATGGTACGATCCTTGGT
>JAJJMC010024047.1:1900856-1913395 GCA_023531435.1 Papaver californicum | reverse complement strand
CAGAGAAAGGGAGGGAAGAAATTTTTAGGTACGATCCTATGGGAAATGGTGATATAATGTATGAATTTCTGTATTGAAAGGAATTTTTGTAACCAATTTTATAAACCCAGAAATTACAAAACCTGGATGATCAATTGTATTGAGCTTAAACAATTTGGAAAAGTATGATTCTTTATTACATAAAAGAATGTTTCTCTATTGTTAGTTTACATTTATTTAACTTGAATCCAAGAGTTTGATTGGTTGTTTAGCTGAAAGGAATTTTTGGCCTAAAACAAAGCTCAAGCCTTATTTGCTTGCCGCTTATTTTCTAGCCTTTAAAAATTTATTTACTTAGCACTTATCAACTATTCTCTTTTAGCATCCATCTCGTCAACTTCGTTAATCCTGGCTAGTTCGCTCGCTGGCAAGATTTTGTTACAAAGTTCTGTTTTGCGAAGTAAAATGTCTGATCAAAATTCGAGTCGCTTGCATATTCTGAATGGTCAAGCAGGTTTTAGTTTATGATGGCATATCTTGTGTTTAGTTGCTGATTTTAGATCACGAGTTATGTGGCTGAATTTACCGATAAGAGGTTGATTTGGCACTAAATAAATTGGGATAAGTTGCATGATAGATTTGTTTATAATGGTATATTGTAAATAGCTCAACAAATTTTGTTCTTAGTCAATTTTGGGCCATAATAATAGATTATGGGTCTTGACGTGGATTTTAAATCACAAAATAAAATAAAATAAAATAAAATAAATAGTAACATTAAATTTGGGATATAATGGCATATTTTTTGTCACAATGCATATTTTAGGCCATGCAACATAATTTGAAATAAACTTTACTTTACTCGATCAATATAATTTTATTCCAAAAAATACTAAAGGAAACATCATTTACACCAAACTATCTCATTATTGACAAGCCAAACTAAAAATAAAACGTACATGAGTGGTTTCGGTTTTAGCATGTTGCAGTTGATGTTTAAAATCATGTTCTTAACCTTTTTTTGGTAAACGTTATTTTGTGTTGTTATCTTTTGTTTTATAGAATGACAATCACAGAGGGAGAATTCTTTTTTTGAACATATGCTTAATGATATATCTTCATGGAAGTGTGGTTGTGGAAAAATTATTTCTCATAATTGCTTCCTTGATAAGTAACCAGATCGATTTCGATAGTAGTAGGCTTATCGAATCTAGAAAATAATTACTCTGATTAATTCTTTTTCCTAATAGGTAACTAAGTTAATTTTGATCTTAGAACCTTATCGAATCTATGGAAGTATTACTTTGGTTAATCGCTTTCGTAATGAGAAATTAAGTTAATTATGATATTAATAGGCTCATCAAATTAATGGTAGGTTATACCTTTGGCTTGCTTTTGTCTCCTATAGGTTGTATCGATTTTTTCGAACTTGATGGTTTTTTTAAAATACCCTAGTATATTTTTTGGACCTTTTTTTTGTGACAAAAAAAGGAAATATAAATGGAGTGGTCTCAATCTCTTGGTTATAGCTTATCTAAAATGACATGTAAGTATCTAGTAACACTGTCGGAGGGTGAAAGACCTATATGTGCTGATTAGTCGTATCTAACAGAAAATAGATAAGGTGTTGACTAAGGGGGAGAAACGTATCTTGGTGTTAGTAGTATTATCATTTATTTGGTATTGTGCTACTGTAAATAACATTTATGCTCGGATTGAAAAACATGTTACTTTACCTCTAGGGAGGGTAACAAGAAATGTTATTGGAAGCTTCAACAACAAAATTCATTTTGGATTCATGCAGGTGAAAAAACTGTTGAATCTTGGATCAAGCGTAAAAATAAGAATAAAAAGTTCTTTATGTTCTTGAAATTTATGCTGATTCATATATTCTCCATATCTATCACTAAAATTGACAAAGAGGGAAATTACTAGAGCATTGCTCGGTTGATCCCACCAACCGTTGGTATGTCAAGTTTAGTTCCAGGTCGCTTGGGAGTAAGCTTTGAGCATCTTGTGATTTTCGAAATCTCTATCTTAAATTCGTGTCTTTAAGATTTCGAAAGTTGGGTTAGTCAGAATGGAAAGTTTTATATCAGAAAAATATTGAACACGTATTTAAATCAAAATATATTATTGTTAATATTTATTCCTTTTGATACTCAATGCTAAGATCTTAATTAACACTCTGACAAACATTTTTGAATTTAATTTTGGAATCGATATTGATGTGTTTTCCATTCCCAGACACATAACTAATTTTACAATTTATCCAAGTACATGGATTTCCATTAGCTAATATTAGTTATCATACTAGTAGGATTTATGACATATTAGTTGAAAATATATTACAATATTTTATTACAACATTGTATGATAATAATATCGAAAGAATAAAAAGAATATCTTATTTTCATAATTGGTATTAATTAAAATTGATAAGTGCATAAATTACATATTCTTAATATCAAATATATGTTTATATTTTCTATAATTCTTGCATGTTACCTTGTATTATGCTTGTTTTAAAATGAGCTACAAAGTGTTAGAATGGGCGAAGTGAAGTACTACGAAGGATTAATGATCAAAGACCAAGTAGAACTCATTAATATCAAAAATTTCTTCTTTTCATATTTAGATTATAAAAATACGAAGTCAACGTAGAAAAAATGAGGTCATTTCGAGGTCGTATGAAGAAGTTATGAGCAAAACGGTGAAACGACCTTGGTTGTGGTTTCCGTTGGGCCTGTTTTGGGCCTGCGCGGGGGAGAAAGAAGGGATGCGTTTTGGGCTTACCTTGGACGTGAAGAGCTATGTTTGGACGAATTTTGGTGTCTCTTTGAAACTTTTACATTGAGAAAACTTGCTCCCAATGGGTTTCCAAACCCCTACAAAGAGAGGATACTTGAGATCCAAGTATTGGAGGCTACAAAATTAAGAAGACATCTAAGGCTTAAACAAGACATCACATCATCTAGTACTCATACTACATTTTCTATATTCCAAAACCTAAGATTTACCCCCTTTAAAGGGAAATCAAGATATTTTATCTTCTTCCTTGTATTGTGAGTAGCTAATTTTCGATTGATTTATGATGAATTCAATGTTCAAAGCATGAATCTTGATTAGTTATACAAGTTTATTCAGAGTTTTAATCATCTCGTCGCTTATCTTTATCATATCTAATGTATATGAGTGATTCTTAGATTGTTTGGAGCGTGTGCTAAATTAATCTATTGATTATTCTACTGCTAATAGATAGTTGTGAGATAAGTGTAATAGTCAAAAAACGATTCACACGAGTAGAAATCGTGAGACTTTGCAGAGGGATTGTATGGAGCAATTGCGAGTAAAGATAACACCAATAAATGGACCTTGAGATAAGATTTTAACTACTGGATTAACCTAAATTCACAAAGCCTAAATCGTTTGATGGGTTACACCTTAAATGATCAACTACTTGGTGGTTCATACGAATAGAATCTGGTAGTCGAGAACTTCTGTATCCAGTGATAAAAGAATTTTTAGGAATATCACTGATCTAGCTTCCATTATACGGTTGGTGATGAATGATTCTAACGAAATATAGATAAGTATACTACTTGAGCTAACGTTTGGTAACGACGAAGGGCTCTCTAATCATCTTTTTGTTATTATTATCCTTTTAATTGTTTTAAGCAACCAATCCCCCTTAGTATTTCTTTTTAACATAGTTTTGTTAATCTAAATAATATCTTAATTACACATCTTTCTGTGGGAACGGTCCTTACTACCGCTATATTACTAGTTAATTTGTGAAAAATATCTTAAATTTTTTGTTATGCTTACGACACGTATCAAACTTGGGCGTCGCTGCCAGGGAGCAATTGCTAATTGATTTATTATTTGTTTTAGATTGTTTAGTAGCTTAGAATTTTGTTTTTTCTTTTCATCATTTTCTTCAGTGTTTTTGAGTTTTCATGGTGTTTACTACTAGTTGAAGGTGTTAGCCGATCATCAAAAGCGGGAGGTAAATTCTAAAAACAGGTTATAAGTATCACTTTTATTTTTATTTATTTTTTAGGTTTTAGTATATTTTTTATTTTCCTTGTGAGTCGTCATGTATTCTTACGGAAATAATATGTACGGTGCACAATAATGAACAATAATGACGATGAGAGGATAGTTATACTTCTAATCAGTTGTTTTCTAGTAATGTGCAGATGTCATATGGTTTCTACTCCTATTGATCATATGTATATATTATCATTCACTCATTTAACGGGAAGAGATATGGTGTAAAAACTCTATTGTGAGTAATGGTAGAAAACGTATTAACATAAAAAACTCTATAAACAATACGATCAACTGGAAGAAGCTTGAGCGTCAGATAAAACTTTCAAATACTTTAACAGATTCATAAAAATTGAATTCCAACGACGTTGGGATATTGAAGATTATGAGGTTGACAAATATCTTTATAATGAGAATGTTTACAAAGTGTTGATTGAGAATAAAACCAAACCGATCGATAACATAAAAGCGCCAAAAAAACTTGCTAATGAAGTGATAAATCACTCCACAGGTTTGCAATTTGAAGGTTTCTTTACATCTAATCCTTTATGTGATTATCACCCTCCCCTACCTTATATAGGGTTGGAAATATATGTTTATAAAATTCTTAAGGATTACTTTGTTGTTAATTATCTGCCACTAGATGTGTTTGATTCTAACACTGTCCAGGTTCACCGAGAGGGCCGTAGAAGTTTCCTTTTTCTATGTTCTTTATACACTTCCAGGTGTTGAAAAGTCTAAGTGTATGGGTAAATTCCATAAAGTAGCAACTTCAATATTTATATCTTATGCTAACATTTGTGTGAATCTGTTAATAGAATTGTAGATTATTGTCTAGGTGGACCATCAAATTTTGAGATTGTTGGTATACGGGCGACCAGAAAGTCAGGCTAAGGACGTTAAACTAAGCGTTGAATGGGATGCAGCCCGTTGATTTTTTATTTATATCTCTTTTATTTTTAGTTTTTATAGTTTGCATATGAGTATCAAATTTACATTCCCATGTTTAATTTCATAGAGTCCTAAATCTATAATGAAGAAAATTCGAATAAAAAATTTCTCGACAGAAAAATCCTATTTGCGAAACCGCTCGATGAAACGTCTCTAAAGACTTCGTCCGGAGTCTGAATTGAGTGTTTAACCCTCATTTTTGAAGGGGAAAGTCTCATCTTTCTATTGAAAAAAAAATATACATCTGAATTTGGAGTTGGTTAGGTTGGAGAGATTATCCTGGTAAGTTGAGTTCCAGATTTTTCCAGAACTTTTTTCAGGTTGCATGTCAGTCACTCCAGAGGTCATAGCTGTCATACCATTTATCGAAACATCGTACCCTTTTGAAATGTTATAGAAAAGACATAGGCGAACAACTTTTGTCTATGATGTTTTTCCTAATTTCTTACCAATATGTATAATTTTTAAGGCTAATATGTTGTTGCATTAGAATTCAGAAATTTCAGTTTTGAACATTAAGGACAATGTGAAGTTTAAATGTGGGGGAGTATTTAGCATATATATTTTTTGGTTTTTAGTTAGTTTTTACTTTCATAAATAAAACTAATTATTTAGCATATCTTGAGTGCTAATTATTTCAATCATGAGGGTGACATCAGAATTGCAAACTAACCTCATCTTGTAGTGTGAGTTGGAGGACGCACCACTCTCTTGAAGCAATGATCATAGCACATCATCATCATCAACAAGCGGAGAAATACCAATTTATGAAGAAGTTGAAGACGTGTAAGGTTTACAAGTAACAAAAGAAGAGCAAAAATTATACAGGTAAAAAGTCTTTAGTCGAGAGACCCATTGAGCAGGTCTCAATCGACTTAACATCAGTAGTGTTTAATACTATAATATTACACGAGACATCAAATGTCACAAATAGAGGGGGGGGGGTATTCATTAGGGTTTTGGTTTGCCGGTCTACGACATGTGGTGTAGCAGTGCACCCACTAAAAAGAAATTTTGGAAAGTTCGATCAGCAATTGAGTAGATGAGTGACAAATTGAGTAACTGACTATTCAACCTATCGAAGTAGATAGCAGTTGTCAACACCTTCTCCGCTTCACCACTACTCAACCATCGATAGTTTCTTCCAGAAAAGAGGTTGAGTGGTTACAACAGCTATGATATAAATAAATTCTCAATCTATTGAACAAAGATATGACAACAAGTTTGAACTGAACAAGAACACTAAGTCGAACTCTGAGACAAGTCTAATTCGATCACTCAACTTTCTCATTCAGAGCATCGTTTATAACTATTCATATGCATTACATCCTTCTGAGTCTGGTCCCGCCCAAGAAAGAGATCCAAGTCCTAGTAACCCCGCTAAATGGTGATTCAACATGGATTCTACATCTTAGAACCAAGACAACTTTGGAGAAGATTTGTGATAATGGAACCAACCTCTGACCTCAACCTTCTCTCGCTTCCCTCCCTAAGAACAACCCTTCTCCTTCTCATTTTGTGACTGAAGCAAGACTGGAACGGCCATTGCTTGGTTTAGGCCATGATTGTACAGGTTGATCTCTCGAATCTAAACAAAGTACTTCAATAGTACAAATTTTTAAGGATTGACGAATTATCAACTGCTCACCCCACTTTTCCTAAATTAACCTTCAATTCATTTTTTTCCCCATAAACATGTTTATACAGGGCAAAAGTGGATCAAAAATACAATAATGACACCTTGGTGGCTAACTGGGGTGGGGGTGGAGCGTGGAATATGGAACCCGAAAGTTTCTCCAGCTATCCAGATATTTATTTGAAAATGTGCTCATGGCATTCTTCCAACTAATGCTAAAACTGTCAGTATTTTTCATTACATTGATCCTATTTGCAAAAAATTTAATTGTGGGGAGAAAACTTTGTCTCACTTGCTTAGTTTTTGCCCCTTTGCTTCCAAAGTCTGGAAAAGGATTTTGGGAGATGATCATAAAGAATTTCACAATTTAAACAACTTCGGGGAATGGCTTAATAGCTGGTTTAAGCCAAAAAATATTTCTTCTCATCGCATTAATTGTTACTTATGCTACTGGTTGTTGGTACATCTAAAAGGCTAGATATAAACGTACTTTTAATCATATTCAGATGAATACTCAACAAACGGTTACTCAGATGCAAAGACACATATGTGATTACAACATAGTTCACCATCATCTGGATCATATCCTGAACAATTTGCATTACAGGAAGTCTGACATAAATCAAAACAAGAACTTTATTGTTAAAAAAAAGGGGGCTTTTGGCATCATCATTAAAGTCTTTTCTCTAATACATAACATTTCATCCACCACCCATACTTGTCTTATTGCTGTTGATTTTGCAGGGAGCTACATTAGGCTAGAGGATATCCCGGATACCATGGACCAGATGAATACTGGACATGAGCAAATCTAGCATTTCAATGGGCAAAGGAGTAAAGCAAACAAATGTGATAATTGAAGCTGACAACATGGAAACCTTGAACAACTTCAAATCCTTATACCAAGATGTTGTCCAGAATCGTTTTCCTCTATGCTACCATGCTTCTTATCAAAACAACTATGATGATGCCACCACTGAAGTTTCTTTTGTTCTCCTTGGTCTGGATATTATCCCCAAACTACTACTTCAGATGTGTTTAATTTAGCTACTTTGTGTCAGGAACAAAATCTTCTTTCTCCTATATTTTGGAAAAATATTCCTCTTAATATTTTGAACAATACTGTGATGACTGACCGGACTGTAAGCTTCCTAGCTACTGGTCAGGTATAACACAACTTGTATTTGGAGTAGGCTTTTTTTTACCTCTTTTTCTATAAAAAAAAAAAAAGACCATGAAACGATTATAGATCGAATAACAATTTTGGGCCATAAAAGAATATTCTGAGCACACAACATTTTAAAAGCTCATGACAACTTTTGTGTCGCAAATCTTGGATCAGACTGGTCAGATTTGAATCTGGGCAATTCTTTTTCCCACATGAGAAAATTGTTTCAATGGTTGTCTTTGAAAGTAAACATATGTTTCATCGTTTCAATGAAAACTTTAGTTTTCGAAATGGTGGTCATTTAGAATTTTCATCTTTATTATCCAACAATGTGAAATTGTTATGATATGGTCATATACATGTGAAAGAACTGCATTCTTTAATCAAGAACCTTGCCCCATAAAAAGGTCTCCTAAAAGTGCTTGACCCAGTCAGTTGTAAGAAGACTGTCATGTATGTCTTTTTTTTGACTAAAACAATCGATTTCATTAAGTGAAAAGAGGGCTACAAAGGTCTACGTTTAATTGGGTAAGGAAAGGAGAAGGCTCGCCCAATTTTTCCCCGACCCATCCAAACGAGCATAATTTGCTATAAAGTTTGCTATTTTGTTTTCCTTTCTACCAATGAAAGCTAAGTTACAACAACGAAAAAGCTTTAACAGTCTTTTACATTCTACTAATAAAGTGTGACAGGCCCAGGGGCTCGAAGATGTGATGCCATTGATGTCATCGATGATCATCTTAGCATCTCCTCGAAACAAGATGTGACTCCATCCTTTCTCTTTAGCCAAACAGATGGTTTCTCTCAGAGCCATAGTTTCCGCTTGATGACTAGATCCAACTCTTGCCACTCACGAAAACCCTGCTATGAAAGAGCCCTTTGGAGTACGGGCTACTGCTCCATAACCTGCTGCATAGTCAGTTATAGAATAAGAGCCATCAAAGTTTATAATCACATAATCAACATTTGTCGCAGTCCAGGAAGACACTAGAGCTTTTTCGAAATTAATGGCCTTCTGGAGAGATGGCTGATGTTTCGACTGAGTTTGGGGTGGTGGGTCGAAAGTGGTGTTGGGTGGGGCCTGAATGGTGATGGGATTGGGGTGAAAAGGTCTACTAGGGTGGGTTGTGTTATGGAATGGTGGCTGACCCATTGGGATAGGTTCCCTAGGGGGAACGGTATCTGCTGCAGCTGATTCATGAGTATCCGGGTCGACTGGGTCTTGGTGTTGGGATAAAGAGACTTGGCGATTGCCATTACCTAACGAGAGGTGACTGAGGATGCCCTGAGGCTGAAAGATAGTGTGAGGTTGGGTGTCAATGGGGATGGAATGAGGGGTTGGGTTAGGGGGATGTGTGTGAATGGTATTGATAGATTGAGTATGGGGTGGGGCCGCTGTTTTGGCTATGATGTGAAGGAATGTAATGGGATTGGGTTTTACCTCATTAAAAAGGATGTCACACCTGTGCTTCCAGATCCGCCATAGAATATGGGTTATATAAGCAATCGAATTTTTATCTTTGAAAGAAATCATGATGTTATGCTTATGCCAGGATTTAATCCAATCTAGAATGCAATTGTAAGATAACATGTTGGTATACATGTTGGGCCACAAAGTCTGCCAGATTTTCTTAGCAAGCTCGCAGTGCATAAAGAGATGTGTACTAGTTTCCACTTGCTTGTTACAAATTGCGCAAAGTTGGTCCTTAGCATCCATGTGTTTAAATATTTTACTCCTAACTTTCAAAGTTTGCTTTACCAATTTCCAAATGAAGAGATTTATTTTGTATGGGGTTTTGATTAACCAAATATTTTTCCATATCCCAGGTTCCACTTGACTGGTTCTGGAAGGAATCATATTGATTTGGACTAATTTTTTGTAGGTAGAGGCGACAGAAAAAGTCCAATTGGTGGTGAGATTCCAGCCCATTTCGTCCCGGCCTCCCTGAAAGATAGGAATGGTAGAGATTTCGTCGATTTGGATTCTGGAGAAAAGATTCCTAATGATGGAAGAATTCCAGGAAAGGGTTTCATGATCGATGAGCTCACTAACCCAAATAAATCCTGAATTTCTTTGGCATTCAGTAACATCCTCAGTTTTCATGCTTTTTAGCCAGTTATAGGCCCAAATTTTGACTTGGGTCCCATCTCCGATGGACCAGAAATGATGGTCGCGGATGATACTTATGCCTTTTAGGATTCCTCTCCAAATCCAGGTATCCCTGGAATTTTTTTGAACAATCAGAGGACTGGAGTTTGGAAAATAACGGGCTTTCAGAACTTTTGCCCAAAGCTCGGTCTCATTGTGAATTAACCTCCAAGCAAGTTTAGTAAGCATGGCTTCATTAAACCTGTTCAGATTTTTGAAGCCCAAACCTCCCATACTCTTTGGCTGACAAAGAGAATCCCAAGCTTTCCTAGAGTGGCCTCTAACATTGCTTCTCCGAGTTCCAGAAATTCCTTTGGATTTTTTCCATGGAATTTATAGATTTTTTTGACATGTCGAGGCATTCCATCTGAAAATTTAAGAGGGTATTTATGACCGATTGGATCATGGTAGCTCTTCCGACTTGGGAAAGCATTTTTGATTGCCAACTTTGGAGTTTGGATTCCATACTCTTCATGATAGATTCAAAAGTTAGGGTTCTAACCTTTTTCACAACTGTCATATATGTCTGCTTGACTGCATTTCTTTCTCTTTAGAACGTGTTCTTCTTCCAAATACAGATTCTATACGACATCTTCAGTCAATTCCTATGGCCCTCATTTAGTCCTCTTACTCGGTTTCCTTCTTCGTACTGTGGGTCTTTCTTTGATGTTGCTTTACCTTCATTGGCCCTTAAATAATACGAATGGAATTTACAAACGAGAATACGGGACTTGGTGCTGCTGCTGGTACAGCACTGAATGCAAATGAGAAAGTTAGTGGAAGGAAGCAACAAGGCACGTTCTTTGGAATAATAAGGACATATCTGACCTTTTTCAAGGGCATTTTGATCCGAAGTGGATGTGGATCCCACTTCCACATCAACATCAATGACCCCACTGAAACACGCGTAACATATAATTCATTCCCTATTCCCAACAATAGTAACAAGAGAGAAATTACTTACCGCGGGTAAGTAAACGGGTAGGGTAAATGGGTCTGTTTGACCCTCATGTCAGTCAGGTCTCTCACTCATCCAAATTTCTCGGTCTTTGATTCGAAAAGATGGGAAGGAAAAACAACAACATCTCACACTCTCTCTCTCTTTTTGTCCGATCTTAACTCATTCACTCTCATTTCTCACCACATCTCGGATCCAATTCTTTCTTTCATTTTCTCTCCATCATCTTTCATTCTGGAAAATAAGAAGCAGAGTTTCTGAAATAAGCAGCTTATTAACTTCGCCACTCTTTCCTGGTAGGAGGAATGGTATTGCAGCAGCAGCAGCAGCAGCAGAATAAGTAATACTCCGCTATCAAAGTAAATGACGCCGCGTTGAAGTAGATCGCTCAGAAACAACCTAGAAATTTCATTTGATTCAGTTATTTCTCTCTCTCTCTCTATATATATATAAATTAGGTGGGAGGTTTATTTTTTTGAATTTGCTACCACCAACAACTACGTCCGAGTTGATTGACTTTTGGTTTAAAGTATTTGAATAAGAGAAGTATAAGTGTCTGAAGAAGAAGAAACAAGGAGAAGGAGAAGAAGAAGAAGGAAGAAGAGGATGGAGAATTATCTGAATGAGAACTTTGGAGGTGTATTAGCTAAGAACTCATCTGAAGAAGCACTTCAAAGATGGAGAAAACTATGTGGATTTGTCAAAAATCCAAAACGAAGGTTCCGTTTTACTGCAAATCTTTCAAAACGTTACGAAGCAGAAGCTATGCGACGTACCAATCAGGTCCGTCTTTATTTCTTCATTTTCGGTTTCAGATCTTTAAAATTTGTTAATCATTAAGATGTCCAAGTAGTGATTTCCATAGATCTAACTTTTTGGTCCAAAATATATCAGATGATGTTTTAATGAGCTGCTTCTGTTAATTGTATCGACTAATTTTAACAATTCATGGATATATCTCAGGTAGTCTTGATTAGTTAGATTTTTTGAAGCTTGACACTGATTTGCCAATTTGAGATGATTATGAACTTATTGTAATTTACTATGTGATTCCTCTGTAAAGAGACGAAATTATGAGAGGCAGTGATAAAACATTAAAGTAGGAAACTCAGCTGGATTGGTGATGCTAGTGATTGACGATAAGCTCGATGCTGTGTTGCATTTAAGAAAATGATAATTTAGTATTATTATAGGCGGCTCGGAGTATTTACATGGAAAGTTTTTGTATTCGGATTCAGGTATTTTTTCTGTAAAGGAGTTGGTCTTTTTAAAATGTCGGATGTTGTAATATGTAGTGTTCTAGTCAAACTACATATATGACACAAGTTTGATTTAGTTTATAATTTACCAAAACGGTCAAAAGTAAGAATTACTCAAGTTAGGATTCTTCTCTGCGCTAAGATATGCCTAGATTTTTTAATGCTTACGATGTAGAGTTTGTGTTCTACATGAAGTCAAACCACATTTGGCAGAAGATTGATTTAATTTATAATTTACCAAAACAGTCAAAAGTAAGAATTACTCAATTTTGGATTCTTCTCTGCGGTAAGCTATGTGTAGATTTTAATGCTTATGGTATGTGTTAACAAGCTTATGTATTGCAATGAATTAACTGTTACTGTTTGAATATTCACCTTTCAGTTAC
>JAJJMC010024047.1:1878927-1900846 GCA_023531435.1 Papaver californicum | reverse complement strand
TTGATTATGCAATACTCAGCTGTTCCACTTCTATTAATAGGCCACTTATGAGAAATGCAAGACTAATTCTGTTGACTTGGTTGGGGACTTGGGACATCTTTTAACTGTTATCTCTTGCATTTTGTAGGAAAAATTGAGAGTTGCAGTTTTAGTGTCAAAAGCTGCTCTTCAGTTTATTAATGGTAAGATTATTAAGATTAAATCACGCTTACAAATAAGCTGTATATTGTTCTTCGTTTAACTATTTTCCTTAATGTGTTCAGGTGTAACATTTCCCACGGAATACATTGTCCCTGATGATGTCAAAGCTGCAGGATTTCAGATTTGTGCTGAAGAATTGGGTTCAGTTGTTGAAGGCCATGATGTGAAGAAGTTAAAAGTGCATGGTGGAGTTGAGGGTATAGCAAACAAGCTTTGTACATCAACCACCACTGGGCTATCTGCAGACGCAGATTTGTTGGATCGCAGGCAGGGCCTTTATGGTATCAACAAATTCACAGAAAACCAATTGAGAAGTTTCTGGGTATTCGTATGGGAAGCGCTGCAAGATACAACTCTCATCATTCTTGCTTTTTGTGCTTTTGTATCTCTAATGGTTGGTATAGCTACTGAAGGATGGCCACAGGGAGCACATGACGGTCTTGGTATTGTTGCAAGTATTTTGTTGGTTGTATTTGTTACTGCTACGAGTGACTATCGACAATCTCTACAGTTCAAGGATTTGGACAAGGAAAAGAAGAAGATTTCCATGCAGGTGACAAGGAACGGATACAGGCAGAAGATGTCAATATACGATCTTCTCCCTGGTGATATAGTGCATCTTGGAATCGGTGACCAGGTCCCAGCAGATGGGCTTTTTATATCTGGATTTTCACTGTCGATAAATGAATCCAGTTTAACAGGAGAAGCTGAGCCTGTGATGGTGAGTGCTGATCATCCTTTTCTGTTATCTGGAACCAAAGTTCAAGACGGATCATGCAAGATGCTAGTGACTACAGTTGGAATGAGAACCCAGTGGGGTAAATTAATGGCTACCCTCAGTGAAGGAGGAGATGACGAGACTCCCTTGCAGGTCAAACTGAATGGTGTTGCCACCATTATTGGTAAGATAGGCTTGTTCTTTGCTGTTGTGACCTTCGCGGTTTTGGTGCAGACCCTATTTACCCGTAAGATTAGAGATGGAACCCACTGGTGCTGGACTGGAGATGATGCATTAGAAATGCTGGAATATTTTGCCATTGCAGTGACTATCGTCGTGGTTGCAGTTCCTGAAGGGTTACCTTTGGCAGTGACTTTGAGCCTTGCCTTTGCCATGAAGAAGATGATGAATGATAAAGCACTTGTCCGTCACCTTGCAGCTTGTGAGACTATGGGGTCTGCAACAACTATATGCAGTGATAAAACTGGGACACTGACTACCAATCACATGGCTGTAGTGAAGGCATGCATTTGCGGAAATATCAAGGAAATAAACAACCCAAATGAAGCACTTAGTTTGTGCTCTGAAATCCCTGATGCTGCTGTAAAGACCCTTCTCCAATCCATATTTACTAACACTGGTGGAGAAGTTGTGATAAACCAGGATGGAAAACAAGAAATTTTGGGTTCACCAACTGAAACTGCTATTTTGGAGTTTGGCTTGTCTCTTGGTGGAGATTTTCAGGCAGAGCGCAAAGCAGCCAAAACTGTGAAAGTCGAGCCCTTCAATTCTGAGAAGAAGAGAATGGGAGTAGTACTAGAGCTTTCCGAAGGAGGTCTCCGGGCCCATTGTAAGGGTGCTTCAGAAATTATTTTGGCTGCATGTGACAAAGTTATAGACCCAAGGGGTGAAGTTGTTCCCCTTGATGAAATTACAATCAACCGTCTCAATGATACTATTGAGCAGTTCGCTGGTGAAGCCCTTCGTACTCTATGCCTTGCTTATATGGAAATGGGAACTGATTATTCTGCCAAGGATCCAATTCCACTTAAAGGCTACACTTGCATAGGCATTGTTGGTATCAAAGATCCTGTTCGTCCCGGTGTCAAGGAATCTGTTGCAATCTGTAGGGCTGCTGGGATCATGGTGAGGATGGTTACAGGAGACAACATAACCACTGCAAAGGCAATTGCAAGAGAATGTGGGATTTTGACGGATGATGGTATCGCTATTGAAGGTCCGGTATTTAGGGAGAAGAGTTTGGAAGAATTAGAAAAACTAATTCCAAAAATTCAGGTACTCTCTAGCTCCTCCTGATGTTGGCGGTACATTATGGACTTACTACGTCATATTTATAACAATACTTTGGTTGATCTCAGGTGATGGCTCGATCTTCTCCCCTGGATAAGCACATGCTGGTGAGACATCTAAGAACCACATTTGGCGAAGTTGTTGCTGTGACTGGCGATGGTACAAATGACGCTCCAGCGCTCCATGAAGCAGATATTGGACTTGCAATGGGTATTGCTGGAACTGAGGTGAGTAATCTTTTGATATATATGTAGTCTCACTTTCCCAGTCAATACAGTTCGTTTATTTCTTTTCTTTATCTTACATATTTTTATTAATGATACATGTTTAATTATTATAGATGTGAAAACTAACATCGTTAAAATATGAATCTCGGTTTTCAGGTGGCAAAAGAAAGTGCTGATGTTATCATTTTAGATGACAATTTCTCCACAATTGCAACTGTGGCCAAATGGGGGCGTTCCGTTTACATTAACATTCAAAAGTTTGTACAGTTTCAGCTGACTGTTAACGTGGTTGCTCTAATAGTTAATTTCACTTCAGCATGTTTGACTGGTAATAACAAATCCCCTATATTTTTCCTTACTAGAATTAACTATAAACTATATATAACCTGAGACTCTTTTTTCCCAAGTTCATCTTTTAGATCTTCCCTTATAAATTTGTAATCTCGCTTGCCGTGCCTGATTCAGGAAATGCCCCTCTCACGGCTGTTCAATTACTATGGGTTAACATGATCATGGATACACTTGGAGCACTTGCACTGGCCACGGAGCCTCCTAATGAGGAACTAATGAAGAGAACCCCAGTTGGAAGGACAGGCAATTTTATCAGTAATGTGATGTGGAGAAACATCATGGGGCAATCTCTTTATCAATTTGCGGTAATATGGTATCTCCAGGTCGCAGGAAAAGCAGTATTCAATCTTGATGGGCCTGAATCTGATCTGATTCTGAATACATTGATATTCAACTCATTTGTCTTCTGTCAGGTACTTCTATGGTGTATTTTTATTTTTTATTTTTTTGGAGGGAAATTACTTGCAAAGCTATAGTTATTAGTGTAGGTACCACGTAGTTTCTTAAGTGGTCGATACTACCAAACAGCCACTAGTTACTATCTTGTGGCTGAGATGCTGCCTGGCTGTAGACGGTCCAAATAGAAAAGAAGCAATCTGTATGTATCATATGTGGAAAGAAGTAGTGAGGATGTTAACCCAAGAATAGCATATTGATACTGCTGGGTTCATCTTTGGGTGTTCCTCTTTCAAATGTGCCTGGGTCCATGATTTCTTAATATCTTTAGAATCCCAATTTCCAAGATTCCTTATTTCTTTCGTATGTTGATAAATTAACTGGATGTACGAGTCAATGTTGAATCCGATGTAAAGGTCGAATTAAAAGAACCGTCTATAAAGTTATTCTAGTTTAAGTTTTAGAATTATCACTAGTAATAAGATTGGTTTAACTAGGGCTATGTAATTCACATTGTTTGGTAATCTTTTGCAGGTTTTCAACGAAATCAGTTCACGGGAAATGGAAAAGATTGACGTTTTTAAAGGCATATTGGAGAACTATGTGTTTGTCGCTGTCCTCAGTTGCACTGTCGTGTTTCAAATCATTATCATTGAATTCCTTGGTACATTTGCAAACACCTCTCCTCTCACCTTAACCCAATGGTTCTTCAGTGTCTTTGTTGGATTCCTTGGAATGCCGATTGCTGCAGTTGTCAAGATGATTCCTGTGGGAATATAAAAAACCAGGCAACGCATGAAACATCAGAAGTGCTTTCAGTCTCTTGTCTATAGACGCCATCATTCTATTAAAAGCCGTTTTCACTTGCAACGACGACAAGCCAATGGAACTAATGACTCCTCTATAACCTGAAAGAGCAGGATTGCAGAAGCTGGGGCCGAAGAACCTTCCTTTGTTGCTGCAATGCTCACGATTTTTTGTAGGCAGCTTTCGGATTGAATTTGTAGAATTATTACCAAAAAACTGTAATAGGGATGGTGAATATGTGAAAGCTCTATTACCAACCTTGCTTGGTTTTTTGAGTTAAGGAGGGTGACAAAATAACTGTTCCCCCATTTCTTTTAGTTCTACATTAAACATTTATAATAGGGTCTATGAGATCTTTCTGATGATGTCTTTTTAGTTGTTTTAGAATGCTTCAAAATTCTCTGTAAGTATGAGGCATCCATCTAAACACACAAAAAAGAGAACTTTAAGAAAATCACAAATGCAGGCTATTTTGGAGCTTTATCTTAGCATTGTGGCATAGCTACCTAGAAAACTCTGGTTCCTTGAAGATCTAGAGAACGAAAATTGTAAATAAAATCTTGTGAAGAACAGAGCAAAAGATTGGCAGAGTGAATAAGATATAAGGTTTGATATTAGCTTAAACTGTACTAAACATTTCTACATTATCACCTCACCTTATACAATTCCAATAGAAGCGCTAATTTAATGGGATACATATACATTGTAGGTTAAACTGCAAACATTAGCTCATCATGAATGCTGCTGTGCATAGGTATAAACGTCCTTCACAAATTAGATGTCTATTGCCTCTTTAATGTTAGAGTCAAGGGGACAAGAAATCTTCTAAGAAGCCGTAATGTCTTCTTCTTCATCATCCATCCCCGATACTCCACCATATTCTTCAAACAGAAAACTTTGCCAAACAGGTTCAAGCAGTACTCTTGCACACTCTAACATATGCCTACCATCTTCGTTAATTGTTGGATCTTTCACACTTTGCTCTATTTGAAGATATAGCTTCGCTACAAAAGCCAACATCATTTCAAGTCCATCCCATTCTCTGTTCTCATGTCTAACTAACTTCACACAAACAAAATGTACCAGTCCAAATACCAACTCATAGTCCTCTCTTTGCAGGCCGACTAATGAGGCAGTTAAGAACATTACCCCCACTGCACCCAATACCTTGGGGTTTTTACGTGAAGTTAAAACTATGTTCTCTACAAGTTTCTTGAGTACAACATATTTGTTTGGCTCAACAGCGTTCTCTGTGTCACTTTCACTGAGGTCACTTAATTGACATAGCTCAATCTTAGCTAGAAAACTGATCCATGGAAGGAAAGTGTTCTTACCTTGGTCTGCTAAGTCAGAAAAATCCCACTCATGAAAATTTTCTGCCAAGATGTACCCAGAGCTCAGTGCCAGTATCAGATCAGAGAGCCAAGGCTTGGCAGCAACAAGAAGACAGGTTGCGTTCTTTGAGCCCAAGTAGAATTCAACTGACATGATCAAATTGAACATGTTGTTTGCTAGATCAGATACTTCAGGCTGTGCCTTAGTAGCGATTTTGAGGGCTAAATTAAGTAACTTTGCTGCATATGTGAAGCAACTCTTGAGACAAAGAAGGGTTTCTTTCATTTCCTCTTCTGTAAACTGATAATTATCTTCTGAAAGTTTGCTTGAACTTGAAATAATGAATTGGAAATAGGCAGATGTAAATCTTAAGCACCTCTCCTGATGGTGAGCAACAAGGCCCACAGAAGTGGCATCCACAATGAACTTGAGAACTGCAGTTACCATTTTCACCATATTGACTATCTTTTTCTGTTCAACAAAACTGGATCCTACATGACCAGTAATACAAAAGAGAAGTCAGATAACAGATTGTGCCACGTGTGTGCAAGTTCACTCAGGATGAAATTCCAAATCAGTTACTGCATAAGTTCTACAATGTAGTAGGGACTCTGATGAGTGAGGATACCGATGCAATAATGGCTGCCACAAAGTTCAGTTTAGAAAAACGATTAAGGGACAGTGGATATCTGAACAACAAAATATTAACTCACCAGTTTCACTTGGAGTTGAGATATTTGTTTGAGCTTCTCCTTTGTGCTTTCGACGCGAATGGATCTTCTTCTTTTGGGGTTTATCCTTGACAGGTGAGTCATTACAGTTTTGAGAGTTACTTATACAAAATAGATGCTCTGTATAATCAAAAAGACAGTCCAGACAAAATTCCAGTGCCATCATCTGACAAAAAAGATAGTACTTTGCGAATAAGCTAAAGACATAATTGTATACTTAAAATCACAGTAAAAAACAAATGTCAAAAAAGGCAGTGAATAAATAAATGAGAAATGTCATATTTATAAACATGCTCAAAGCTTACTCCCAACCAAGGGCACCAGTTAAATCAGATGTGCATGGCAAATAGGGATTATGTGGGACATCCAACCCCCAAGTGGGACTACCCCTTAACCATGCAGGTTAGACCAAAGAAAAAGCAACTATCAAGCAAAATAGAACAAAGTACATTCCCACTACATTTACTTACTTTCAGTGGTGAGCTTGCCTCCTCATTACTGAGATCGTTTCTCCCAGTTGCCTCATTTTCATGATTCATGTGCAGAACGAGTGCAGCATAAGCTGAAACTGCTGAAGGATCGCAGTATTCAAATGACATGCACTGTTTAATACTGACCTCGGAAATGACCTCTAAAGAAGAAAATGCCAGTTCTAACATTGGAGAGTTTACCACAGCTTCACGAGTTTGTGAACATGCTAGCATGTCTTTTATCTGCCATGCTGCTCCAGCCGCAATGACAAAATCTTCCTCAACAGCGGACATATCATCAGAACTGGCAGATTTTTTCCCCTTGACGTTTTTTGAATTTGTTGAGGATTTTTTTGCTGACAACATATCGCTCTTTTGTTTTTCTGATGGTGCACTTTGCATGGGTGTTTTGGTACCATATTTGTTATGGCACCAATATCCAGCTGTTTGCAAAAGTTCTGTTAAAGCTTTAAACAATTTGTCAAACCAACCGCATGAAACCATTAACTTGTGGACAGACCTTACTTCTGCTTGTCTTTCCGAATCTTCAGATAACCCACCACATTTCTTTATAATAACCATGCATTCTTTAAGAAGCCCAGTTGCATCATTTGGAGAGACAACGGTAGCAATTTTAAAGATAGAAGTCTGGGCAAGCTCAGTATCTGCTCGAGAAAGCAAGCGCTTAAGTTTGTTACCAGAAAAGAACTCTTTAAGAACACCTTTACAAGATGCCTCACTGACTAGACTTTGACAAAGGTTTTCAGCGGCTAACAGGAAACCCTCAGTCTGTTCGGAATTCACATCAGGTGATAGGGCCAAGGTAATTGAGAATTTGACGAGTTCCAGAAGAGATTTTGGTGATGACCCTTCAGATAGAGCAAATTCACAAAATCTTGCTCCAGCCATGGGTGACCTTTTGATTAGACTGATACAGCGGCTGCAGGCCTCGTCTACAACAACTTTTGAGGGAAAATACGATGGTATAAGTAGCCTAGTGATTTTTTGAGCAACAAGTGGTTGGTCATTGGCAAGGGATGACAATAACTCATCTAAGCAGACCACCTAAATAAAAAAATTATCAACGCAAAATAAGAAACACAAACTCACACGCAAACTTGTGGTCATTCAAGTAACAATAGCTTACATCTGCAAGCCACACTAAGGTCAAAGGTTTCACAAACAAAACAAAAGCTAAAACAAAATTAAAATATCATAAAGAGACTAATACCTTATGAAATTGGAAATCTCGAATATCCCTTAAAACAAGGAGGAGATCTGCCACAGAAGATCGTACCGCCAGTACAGAGTCCTGAAATAAATGCCCTAATCTTGGAAGAAGAACTTTCAGTAGTTCATGAGCCTGAGGATTTCCAAGTAAATATATAATGCCACTCAATGTGGAAAGCCTGACATCGGCACATAGATCGTGTGACATATCATCAGTAATTTTTGTGAGCGTCTTCGTAATGGCTGAAGAAGGTATAACTTCCCAAAAAAGATAAAGTAGACGACAACAACCTTCGACAGCAACAACTCTCACCTCTGGGCATTCATCAATCAGTAATCTTTCCAATAAAAAGAACTGCTTATTATGCGAACTATCTTTAACCTCTTTTGTAGCATCTGGATCTTCAAGAGGGAACATGTCCAACAGTAAATGCAAAGCATTCTGCCGAACATTTGAGTTTGCAGCCTGGCAGCAGAAGATTAGAGGTTACACAATCAGAACTAATTGCATAATAATGAGTAAAAAGGTTATATTAACTCAACCCATACAAAGTAACCACATCATTTATTTCATCCAGAGCAGTTTCATTATAAAAAGAATCAATCTACAGGGTGTTTCAAATACAAGTAACAAAACTATGAATCACCTGGAGTGACCTATATAGCACAGGCTCAGCAAGACGAAACAGAAGCTTTTCAACACCATCAACCGTCCTCTGGCTAATAAACCCACCTAAAACCCTTCTTATCGACGCTGCAAATGCCGCTGAACTAGCATAAACTGCCCCCTCAATCAAACCCTGCATAAACCCGTTCTCAATTTCATCTCTCAAATTGCCTTCAGCTACTTTCCAAGCTCGAAACAGAACATCTGCATATGCCTCCAACATAGATTTCCTACCAAAAGGAATCTGAGACTTAATTATCGCCAAAGCTTCCTTCAGTAGCTGACCACTCAATCCAAACAAAAACGCGATAAACTTTCTCCCTTCATCAGTCTTCAAATAAACAGGGGTAATAATACATCGAATTAACAAAAGTTTCAAATCCTCAATACTCTCATCCTCAAAATCAAACAACGTAAACGCCTCACGGAGACTATAAATTCTTCTCACATCACCCTTCTTTTTCAATGTCAACGATTTCGATAAAAGAACTGGTAAAAACTGCGAAATTAGGGTTTCTTTACCAGGTAACTGTTCTTTCCACCACTCTTCACATAGATTAGCAACCTCAGATAATAACAACGGATCGGACTCAAACAAAATAAGATTATCATGCAACGATTGAACACAGGGTAAAAGATTCTCACAAAGAAATATCTTCTTCGGATGAGTAAGACATAGATAAGTAATATGAGCATAGATCTGAAGATTCTCCAAAACATCTTGTTTCTTCGAGTTTGATACCTTACCAGGATGATTAGAACAGTTCTCTTCATCTTGGGTAGATTCTTTTGCTACTCCTCTCCTTCGTGAGGATCTTCGAGTTCGTTTCACAGGAGGTGAACGAGATGAAGATCTTCGACTGTCGTTGTCATTGCCGTCATTTGGTTCTTTGAACGAAACAATAGATCGAGTGATTGATTGGTGAAGAGAGATGGGAAGAGAAGTACAAAGATGAGAAGATGGATTTATACTAGAAATCAGGGTATTCAGTGAGGGTTTTACTGATTTTAGGTTTGATTTTGTTGCTAATTTGAGAAATTCTTCAGCAGAGTTCTTTAGAGATGAGTGAAGTCTCTTCTCCATGACTAGTAAATTGAGTTTTCTAGGGTTTGTGAGTTTCGTCAGTGGAGAGTAGAGAATTTGACCGCCATTTTGAATTTTGAAATAAGCATTTCATTTTCATTCTCGTATCCCTTTGTCGGTTTTATACATCGCACATTTCGAAATGAATAGTGACGCGCGCCAGACTACGGCTAGGCTTGAGTTAATATCAGCGCGATAACTCGGCACGTGCAATTTAGGTCGCTCTACGTCAACACAAGGGAATCATCCCAGGGAACTCGATGTAGCTCCATTTAGACTATTTGGTCTCATGTCTCATATTCCCTTTCAAATGAGAGAAATTTTCGGAGAGTTATTCATAAACACACTTATGGTTTTGGATTCCACTTCTGTTTCTTCAGAAACATAAGTCAAATCCGAAAATAAAAATTAAAAATATTTTATTCTAAAAACAGTTAGTAATATTTTTACTTCTATAATAATCATTTAAAAATTTTAAAAATCAAAAAATATTTTTTTAAATAATATTTAAATTAGCTATCATTTGGTGATTTTCCATTGGGATATTGAGGATTTGAAATTGGATAATCAAAAGCTACAATATGCTAAATATAATACCCATTGACAAGCAAATAAGTGCAGAGTTATGGTCTAGTTTTTCTTCCCAAAGAAAAATATGGTCTAATTTACTATGGTGATTGTTATTTAATTGCCGAAAGTAATGCCCGGGAAAATAATTTGCTCGCACAGTGCTGGAGCATTTTACAGTCAAATCTAATAGATATGACGCCATCTAGTTGTAGGTGTGACCCCGGTTAAGTCCCCACAGATTATAGATGTATACACAACTTCGCGAGATAGGGATGTTGAAAAAAATGTTCCTGTAACAATAAACAAACTGATCAAAAAACTTGAAATTGGTTATTGATTACAAAATAGAAGCACTCATTTCAGACAAACACACACACACACACAGAAAGATGGAGTCGCCTGTTCAACAGACTGCCATTAACTCGATATTTGTCGGGTACACCTCTAGAAAGAGTGTTGCTATACCCCTGTGTGGACAAATCGAATCCAGGATAAAACCACCTAATACCAACCCAGCTAGCAAAAACTCATTGGCCCGTTGCGAACTTAACAGCAGAATAAGAATTATTTAAAAGTAAAACTACGTGCGCAATCAAAACGAGAAGAGGGGAAAATCATCAGGATAGTAGCTGTGACTGGGGTAATTGAAAAATGAATTTTGTTTTTTCTTTCATAGGCAAATTTGAGAGAAGAGAATTAAATTGTATTTATGAAAAATCTTTTTATTTAATTCTCATAAATTCCCATAAATAATAAAACGGTTTTTAATATTTATTATAGGAATTTAAAATAAAAAATCATTAAGTCTTGATAGGCACACGCTGCGCACACGTCGAGCTCACGCCGGACACTCGTCGCGCACACGCCAGCTCACGCAAAAACACACCCAAGCATACGCAAGCTCCGCAAGTCAGCGGCTCGCGTGCTTCGGTGTGAAGCACCGCACATGTGTGAGTTTGCCCACTAGCCCATTCTCTTAGTTCATATCCAATACACAAGTTCTTTCCCTTAGGTGCAACTTTAGTGGTAATATAAATAGACTTCATCCTTGGTTTATCCCATGTGGGACAAATCAAAGGTTTCTCATTCACATAGAAGTGAAAAGTGGATTTGTTATTTCCACCCCCAATATAGGCTAGTGACCCTTTGGTCCCATCAAGATAAAATAGGTAACAAAACAATTTTTGGTAATAAATCGTAATAAATCACTTTTAATTCTAACAATCCCCCACATGAATGAAGAAAGCGATAAATTAGAAAACCGGAAAACGAGAAATACCTCTTAAGTAATAGGTGTCCATACGGAATTGAACCTTTGCTTAGTGAGAAGTACTGGAACTACTTGATGGACAGTGAACGCGATGTCTTGAACTGCCATCGTTTGGTGTAATTTATCAATAGCTCCTTACGCGAGATATCTCTCAAGAGTGCTGTTAAGTTCACGCCGTTGTGTCCGTCTTGGCCCTGGATATATTCCGTTTCTCAGAATGCTCTAGAGAATCAGCTCAGTTCTCATAGGAAGCGACCCACTTCCTCATTCAGATAGGTGAGTTCTATCAAGAGTGTTAACTGCTACACCCCATTTCAATCTTAAATTGAAACTATAAAACTCATTAAGACTTTACTATAAGTCATCCTCACATGCAGTCACACTATCACGTCTACACCATAGGGAAGGGACAGAGAAAATAATTCTATGATAGTGTTTAATTTTTACCTGCCACAAATTAGTTGTCTCATTCAAAACCTTGATCTTGGGATCTCCAGTCAGCAAGGTTGAGTATCCTTCATGGCAAGTTTTAATTGATGAGCTTAAGTCCCATCCCCCTCGATGCATTACTAACTATCTCCTTGGACAAGCCATTCGTCAAAGGGTCCGCGATATTCTCCTCAGACCTCACAAAGTCAACAGAAATAACGCCATTCGAGATTAGTTGTTTTAGAGAATTGTGTCTTCTCCGAATATGAATGGATTTTCCATTATAATTGCTACTTTTAGCATTAGCTATTGCAGCTTGACAATCGCAGTGTATAGACATAGCTGGCACAGGCCTATGCCAGAGAGGAATGTCTTCTAAAAAGAATCTTAGCCAAGCGGGCTTCCTCTCCTGTTTGATCTAACACGATAAACTCGGATTCCATAGTGGACCGAGCGGTACAGGTCTGATTGGAACTCTTCCAAGACACTGATTCACATCTTAGGGTGAAAACGTATCCACTCGTAGATTTAGACTCCTTTGAGTCTGCTATCCAGTTTGCATTACAATGTCCTTCAAGGACTGCAGAGTATCTCTTATAACTCAAACAAAGTTTAAAGTGTATTTTCGATACCTTAACACCCTAAAAAGTGCATCCCAATGCTCCTATCAAACTGGTTATATTTTCTAAGTACAGATTCAATGTAATGATATTGACTAAAACTATATCTATTAGACTCTCTTCTAATTTTTATCCCTAAGATTACATCTGAGGGACCTAAGTCTTTCATGTCAAGGTCTCATTCAACATGTTCTTAGTGGAATAAATTACATCTATGGTTGTATCTAGTATAATCTGATTATCAACATACAAGCATACAATCACACAGGTATCATTCACAAGTTTAGTGTAAACATACTTGTCAGATTCATTTATTTTAAACCCACTAGAAATCATTACATGATCAAAATTTTCATGCTTTAATTTCTCTTTTCTAAATCTCTTGCCTCTTCAAGGCTCAACTTCATTTTCCTCTAGAAGTATTGTCTGACAAGTATAAAGGACATCTAGGGGATCAACACATATCATGCGAGATTTAGATTTCAAAGGAAAATAATTTTTCCAAGGAACACAACATCCCTAGATTCCATAATGGTATTCAGACCAATTTCTGAAATATCAGAATTTACAACCCTAAACCTATAATCTGTAAGGTGTTCAGGATATCTTATTAAGACACAATTAACAGATTTGGGTCTTATCTTTGTCCTCTTATGTGGAGGGATGGAAATCTTATCCAAGCACCCCCCACATTTTTGAGGTATGCAAAATAGGGTTGTCTACTTTTCTGTAATTCATTTGGAGATATATCTGATCCATTAATAAGTACTTTGTTCAGGATATAGCAAACTGAGAGGACGGCCTCCCCCCACAAGTTCGCAGGTAGTCCTGAGCTAATTAACATGGCATTCATCATCTCCTTAATGGATTATATTTTCACCTCTAGTTTGAACTGAGTTCATGTCAACTAGGTCTGAGTGAATTAATTCTAAGGGTTTTAGAAATTTCTGAACACCTTTCTTATAAGTCTTTTTAGCATATCTTGATTCTATGCAAATTTAACATTTTATGTTTACTTTCCAAATTAAATTTGGGAATGCAACCTATGCTGGCCAGATTGTTCATTGAATAACATGACCAAGTCTGCCATGTCAAACGTTCACTGACATACTAACATAAAAGGAATCATTTTTATTTATTTAAATTGAGATTACATCTAATTTGTAAAAATCCTCTGTCTTATAGCTCTATCCACTGAGTTACACAATTTTTCTAGATTCATAAAAACCCATATTATCTAATATACTACAAGATACAAGAATTTTACAGATGTCCGGAACATGAACAATTTCTTCAATGTGAGAATTTTTGCCAAAAAATGAGCTTCATCCCAACTTTGTCTTTTTCCGCAACCTGTGCTGCGGACGAGTTACCCATATAGAGCTTTTCTCCTTCCCCTACCTTCTGATAGGAGGTGAATACATCTTTGTTTCCACGGACATGTTCGGTAGCATCAGAGTCTACCCACCAGTCTCTCACATTGGTTACCAATTTGACTTCAGACACTGTACCAAAAAACTTGTTCTTTTGATTTTTCATAATAATTCAGCATTATTTTATTTTATTTCTCTATAAATAAAATCCTTACGATTTCTATAAACTATTGCCTAATTATATTATGAACATGATTTATTTAAAATCAAATAATCAACACTCACGCATGCTTCACGTTAAATTATTTTAGTGCATGATAACTACATTTTATTATGCGTACAATAATTGCCTTGCATTAAATTTAGTGAATAAATTTTAGTGCACAATTACGTTTTATCAAACGTGACCTACGGTTGTTAAATTAAGTGTATTAACCGTTTTAATAATTTCAAGACAGCATGCATACGATTCATATATTAAAAAATATATTATGATTATAATTAATAAATCATACCTGATTATCGTTGCTACCACCATTTGAGCGATAAGAGTTGCCCCTTTTAGCCATGGACTCTCCATCAAATCCCTGCTGAAGAATGCAATTGGCCCAGACCCATATCATCAGCTAGAATGCACCCAAAACCACCAGAAGCAGATTACCCAGATTCACAATCAACCATGAATTGAAAACCTTCCTCTGACGAAAACGTAAAATAAACAAGCCCCGGATGACCACCTTTCTATGACTTTAAACCCGATCCCAACCCAAATTGAGTGTCCAAGTCCATTTAGTCATCCCTTATAATTTTGTTAAGCACAATTAGTATAGATGAAAGAAACTCTAGATAAGCATGTGAGTCACATGTGTGACAAGTGAAGGAGGGGCAAAAAAGTCTTTTCGCAGATTTTTCTTTTAACCCTAGCAACTAACCTTGTTCTCCGCCCGTTCTCTCCACTCATCACTTCCGTCTTCATTGTTACGTTCAAATTCCTTAATCTAACAAGACCCGTCAGCAGAATCCGAATTTCTTCCACTCAAAATCTCTGCCTCTTTTCACCAGCAACATCCTTTCTTCTCCTTCCCAGTTTACTCGGTCTCAAGCAGACCAGAATCATCATCATTGATTGGCAGCAAACACCAACCTATAATCAATTCATCTTTCCCTTGGGAAAGAAGAAGATGATCAATTCTCTGCCATCAAAATCACCACCATTTTCACCTGCTGGTTGCACCTCGAGATTATTCTCCACCTTCCCTTCCGATGAACACCAACATGGCGGTGAACCACCATTTCCGCTACTACTGTGAAAGTTGAAATGTCAAATTGGAATTTACCCAATACATCTTCTGAAGTCCATTCCTGATAAACATAAGAAGAATCCCTATATAAATCATGTCTTCTCTTATGAATGTAATCCTGATGAGAGTAGTAGTATGATATGGCATCAGCGATTCCACACAGCAACTCATCTCAACAGGTGACCTGTTTGATTGAAGAGCTGATCTAACGAACGAAGAAGTAACAACCATGGTTCTCTCAATCATTATACTACGTGTTACATTCCTATGCACTTCCTCTGTCAAATCTTCACTGTTGGATCTCGCAACTGATTCCACTTCCTTATTGCCGGAATTTCATCGGAAAGAAAAGGAAGAGCAGTTTCTTAGTTTTCCGAGACCAGTATCAGGTGTTGGTCCGGCAACTGTATCATGCCAGAGTTGGTCTAATAAACCCATGGAGATTAAGTTAAAGAGAAGATTTCTGATTCGGAGAAATAAGAAAGAAAATAACTTAATTTTTTGTGTGTTGCTCAGCTCAAGCTCAAAGTATATTCCCCACTTCAGAGTCCTCACAACTTTAGATTTTACAAGTGAAATGTCATTCCAGTTAATAATTTCTGCTTCAATAATTTCTTGTATGATTCTTTCTTTTTCAAATTTTATTTTAATTGCTTCAGCTTTGCACGACCAAGAATTATTTCTCGTTTTTATTGTTACAGAAAAATAAAAATATCGAGTTAAGATTGTTGGAAAAAATGTTCCTGTAACAATGAACAAACTGAACAAAAAACTTGAAATTGGTTATTGATTAGAAAATAGAAGCACTCATTTCAGACAAACACACACACACACACACAGAGAAAGATGGAGTCGCCTGTTCAACAGACTGCCCTTAACTCGATATTTGTCGGGTACACCTCTAGAAAGAGTGTTGCTATACCCCTGTGTGGACAAATCGAATCCAGGACAAAACCACCTGATACCAACCCAACTAGCAAAAACTCGTTGGCCCGTTGCGAACTTAACAACAGAATAAGAATTATTTAAAAGTAAAACTGCGTGCGCAATCAAAGCGAGAAGAGGGGAAAAATCATCAGGATAGTAGCTGTGACTGGGGTAATTGAAAAATGAATTTTGTTTTTTCTTTTATAGACAAATTTGAGAGAAGAGAATTAAATTGTATTTATGAAAAATCTTTTTATTTAATTCCCATAAATTCCCATAAATAATAAAACGGTTTTTAATATTTATCATAAGAATTTAAAATAAAAAATCATTAAGTCTTGATAGGCACACGCTACGCACACGTCGAGCTCACGCCGGGCACTCGCCGCGCACACGTCGAGCTCACGCCGGGCACTCGCCGCGCACACGCCAGCTCACGTCGGGCACTCGCCGCGCACACGCCAGCTCACGCAAAAACACACGCAAGCATACGCAAGCTCCACAAGTCAGCGACTCACGTGCTTCATGTGTGAGTTTGCCCACTAGCCATTCTCTTAGTTCATATCCAATACACAAGTTCTTTCCCTTAGGTGCAACTTTAGTGGTAATATAGATAGACTTCATCCTTGGTTTATCCCATGTGGGACAAATCAAAGGTTTCTCATCCACATAGAAGTGAAAAGTGGATTTGTTATTTCCACCCCCAATATAGGTTAGTGACCCTTTGGTCCTATCAAGATAAAATAGGTAACAAAATAATTTTTGGTAATAAATCGTAATAAATCACTTTTAATTCTAACAAAGGATTGTAAAGACTGTTCCAAAACTTCATTATAAAAAGAAAATTCAGTTAAATTGTAAAGACTGTTCCAAAACTTCATTATAAAAAGAAAATTCAGTTAAAAAATAAAATGAATTATTTGAGTGTAACCGTAAGGATGATCTTATTGAACACTAAACACGCTCTTATCATTTTAAGTTTGTAAAGTGGCTCTAGATATTGGGGTAGAGCCAACCATTCAGAACATGCATCTGATCAGTAGAGTTGGGTATCTATTAGATTTAGATGGGTCCAAATAAGTTTGCAGATGAGCAGTTAGGAATGCTAACTAATGATGTATCAGCCAGCTAAAAGGCTAACTTGATTGCCAGCAGCATTCTCTCAGATTTTTTTATTTTCATCAAAGCATGGGAAAGGGGATGGATGGATGGATGCAGTTTTCTTTACTCTTCCCACATAAAGTTTCAACATTGGGATGATGAGTTGTGCAGTACTTTTGTTCTGTCAACCATTTATAAATTACTCTCCATTACGGAGTTTGTTTCTTGTCGAGCTTTCGTTTATATGTCTGTATAGAATCACTGATAGACTGACTTACGTTTATTGGCGACGACGCTAGTAACTACATATTCCGGTTTATAGACATTTTTCACATGCACATTGCATAAATCTGTGCCTAGCCTGGGTATCTGACTAGTGCAAGTATGACAATATTGAACCAACTTAACTTTAGGTACTACAGTTGTATCCCCCTCATTCCATGATTCAGATTTGGTAAGCATTTAGTAGAATTTTATAAATAGGACCACTGACATAAATATCAGCAGAAGAAAATAATATTAACTGCTTTTGCTTTAAGTCCTTCAGTGAGTCAGATACATACAGTATTCTGGGTTTCATGAGTCATGACCCTCCAAAAGACTGCCCCAAGCATTCAAATAAACCTCAATCAAATCCCACTTTTACATACCCTTTTCTTTCTTTTTTGGTGGCCTCAACATACCACACACACAAAGGCATCATCTACTCTCACAACAGACCCAACTCCTCTCATCTTGTTTATTGCTTGCAAGAACTTATTTTCTTTTCTTTACAAAGACAAAAAGGACTTCAGAAGCATCCCAAGCTTTCATCAACAAAGTAAAGTTACTATAACTTAAATAAGAAATAAAGAAAGGATAGTTAGCAATTCAGAAAAAAAGAAAAGAAAAATCACTATTATTCTGACATAGATATCTATGGGATTTGGATCTCATTTTTCTTCCTTTTCCTTGACTTATCTAGTCAGAGTCTTTCACCACCAGGCTACCACTGTTTGTTCTTTCATGATCCACTTTCATTTGGTTTTCGGGAAAGAAAAACCATTATCAGTGTCATATCATATACACGTGCAGTAGTACGATAAAACTCGCCTTATGCACTAAGACTAATTCATGATTCAAAAATACAACACAAACCCAAAACTGATGTACGAGCTTCAGTAAAGCTTTCTTCTACTAACATGTATTTTCGTCAGTGCAATCACTTGTAATTGGATGTCTCATTCTTTTATCGCAATCACTAATTGATGTAACCTTTCTCTTCTTAATTCTGAAAGCCGAAATGCATGAAGAATCCCCAACAACATCAACTGAACTTGAATAGGTTGATGTTAAATCGGAGGAAACTATAAAGTTATTCATTTCATAAGTTTCTCGCTGTAGTTTCTTCATCATATTATAGCAAGAAAATAAATGATCCTGAAAAAAACATACAATTAGTTCTAATTTGTTAGGATATTCCCACATTGCCGGGTTATTCGAGATTCATGAAGAGTACATGTTGCAGAGTTGGAATTGGTGAGCTTTAACATGGCATTAAAGCATGTGTTTCATGCTTGGTTTGTTATTGACATATAGGTTTCGTTTATGAGTTGTATTTGTGCATTCCGCCGAAAAGGCATTGTTTGCATTTGTGTTTGGCCCTTGCCTCAAGTAGAGGAGTGCCCATAGTCACTTTAACAAGGACATTCAAGGGTTGCTAGAATGCAACCAGAATTCGCATAATGCATAAGCCTTAGGCAACTTTTACCTTGCCACTATGTTTTCCATAGGCTTTGACATGTTTAGCCTCTAAAATGCATTATAGAAGTGGAAAGAATGCATCAAAGAAGTGGAAAGAGGAAAGAAAATCTCACATTATCTAAAGACCCACATGATGAAATCAAACTCATTTTGTATTCAATTGTTTTTCTTGTTAATCTTTGATCCAATGCTGCTAAAACAGAAGCTGCAGCTACAATAGATGGTGGATGACCTATCAAATTTATCTCTGAAACAAACATTCAAGCAACAAAAACCATTAACCAACATTATTAAGAAACTCACTAGCTGAAAATAGAATAAAAACTTGATAACTGATTGATTTGGGTTTCCTTGTTTTACCTTTTGTGAATGCAAAGACAAGTTCTATTGATTTGGATAGTAAATCTTTCGCCGACGATGGCGGCCTCCGCCTCGATTCATTACTAAAATTGGAAATGAAGTAATGAAGATAAGAAAATGGAGTGATTGAATTCATTCTCCATTCTAATGTAGTTAGAATCATAAGTTCCATTTTCTGAATTGTATTGCTTTCAAAGTTGAGTTCTTGTTCTGAATTAAACTTTGATAGTAATGGAACTTCACATTCTTCCATTTTTGCTGCCAATGATAAACTTGCTATTGATAACAATCGAATTGCCCATGATTTCTCACTCTGTAAAACCAACAAAAATTATCATAAAACATCCAATTTTCCATTTTTACCACTCTAAATTTTCAGTATCAAAACGGAGCAATATTACTTACATCAGTGATTCGCTTAGATAGAAATCGATCGACGTAAGTAATAGACAAATAAGCAGTTTGGAATCCAAATCCAAAGCAATCACTTTTCTGAGATTCAATCAAAATAGCAAAATAACTAAATCAGAAAAGTGAAATTAGAAAATGAAAAATCAACAAAGAAATGAAATGAATCATACTCTGATAATCCATTTAATCGATTCTAATCGAGCAGATTTCAACCATTTATCATCATCATCAACTAATGAAAACCGATTTTCTGAAATTCTTTCTCTATCAATTAACATCTCAATATATTCATCATCTGGTGATTCATTCTGTACTGAAAAATTACAATTATAATTAAAATTAAAATTGTTTTCTTCCACAATTTCATCATCAAAGCAAGATTCAGATTCTTGACAAAGAAGGTTAGAGATCGAAAATGAAGAGTCAAAATGTTCTCCTCCCATATTTTTTTTTCCTTGAATTTTCCAGCTGTGAGAGTGAGTAAATGGATTTACAGAGAACCAAGGAAAGAAAAATCAGAAAAGAATTTGACTAGTAATTCCAAGATTTTAGAGAATCTGTGTCACCGCCATTAATACAGAGGGAATGATGAGAATAATTTTCTTGACTATTTTTGGTCGAAAATGAAGATATATAGGGGATGCGGTTTTAGTGCCGCCAAATTTCGCGGGAAGTCATGGAGTTAGGACTAGTGGTGGTGTGTGCGCGGGGATGCAGTGATCTACTTTTTACTGTAGATTGGATTCATGGATGTAGTGATCTACTTTTTACTGTAGATTGGATACATGTCACCTGGTAAAAGAGTTGCCGTGGTTGGGTGTTGGAGCCACCAACTTAGACGTCATACTGTCATGTCTAGTCTCTGTTTCAGTGTGATTTTATCAAGTGGATGCCCAATCCTATGCTTACTTTTTTTGAAGCAACTAAATTCTAATAGTTGATCCACCAGAGCCAGGGGTGAGTAAGCTTTTTTTTATATGTTAGATGGTTCTGAACCGCCGGTAAGTATTTTGATACGCCGGTAAGTATTTTTGATCCAATAACATTATAATGTTACATTAGAAAATATGAAAGTAATATACTTAATTTATCACAATTCATTAGGATATTCTGCTCTCTATTAAGATTAGACATTATGTAAATATATGTTAATATAACAATTTTTATATATTAAAATATTAATTAAAAAAAATTTTATATAAAAGGGAAAATCAACAATCCGAGAATACAAAGACATTGTTTTACATAAACATCATGCAAACATTCACAAAATACTAAATTATGTAATTTATCATTTATGTTAAACATCAAGAGAATATAATCTTTTAAATGCCAATCATATTTCTTTTATATACGGTAGTATTCATATTAATGGTCGAAATGGTTTTATTTCTACATCACAATCATCGTATACGTATACGTGCAACAATTTTTTTTAATATTATAAAAGTAGAAAAAGTCAGAAAATCCAATGCGTTGGTGCAATAGATAGAAAGCAAAGAATTAGGTCCCATAACCAGAGGTGAGTAAGTTTTTTTTGTTGTGTGTGTTAGATGGTTCTAAATCACCGACAAATATTTTTGATACACCAGTAAGTATTTTTTAACCAGTAACACTATAATGTTACATTAGAAAATATGAAAGTAATACAATTAATTTAGTTAATTCAAAATAATTTATTTTATTTATCAAGTGTTTTTACGAAATAGTTAGTTGTAATGCTGGAAGATAAAAATACACAAATAATATGTGCACAAGAATATTGTTAAAAAGTCTAATTTTTCTCCAAGTTCTATTTCGTTCTGAATTTTTGTTTTTTTTTTTCATTAAGGAGGTCAATATTTGAGTTCCCTGCATTTTATTTGTTACCGTGAGATTTAATAATTGATCCAAAAAAATAGATAATACTATGTGTAGGAATTTTTTTTATTACATTTTTGTGGTAAAATTTAAGCGTTCGACACTATGAAGAGATGGATGAACATACTTCCACAAATAAAACGAAGGTGTAGGACTTTGTAAATACTACTTTGAGAACATTTATATGGTGCATATTTTATTATATTTTTATAAAGATGTCAGGTTGGATTTAACCTTTAAAAAAATTCGAAAGGGGTCTTGAAATTTACAACAATTTGGTGAATGATTAGATTCATAATCTATTGTCTTTTAATTGGTACTGAAAATATTCATCACAATCTATTAAGACTAGACATTATGCAAATATATGTTAACATAGCAATTTTTATATATTAAAATATCAATTAAAATGTTTTTTATGCAGAA
>JAJJMC010024047.1:1799276-1865544 GCA_023531435.1 Papaver californicum | reverse complement strand
GTTCTACAAACTTGGTATTCAGTACGTGTGATTATAAGTAGCAACTCATATCAGTAGGAAACTAACAATATAGCTAGGAGTTCTGCATAGTTCATAGCACAACTAATTTGACAGCACCACCAAGTAGAAACCTTGTGCACAGGCAAAACTACTCATGTCAAGAAGGAAACTAACAGCTGTGGTTATTCCCAGACTGTAATATCACCACCTCCATTACTCAAGTCATGCTTATAAAGAAAATCAGAAAAGAAACGTAAATTAAACTTACTCTGAACTCTGATTCTCTGTAGCTCCCTAAGATGATTTAGATTTGTTAAGTCAATTTGCAATGAGTATAAGAGATAGAAAACCTACTTGATTCTTTGCTACCACGATTCTCCTACAGGCTTCAGTCTGATTCCTAAGTCTGCCTCTCTTCTTCTCCTCAACTCTCCTGGAATCTTCTAACAAAATCTTCCCACAGATATTGTTTCCGGCTATCTCCCTTAACAATTTCTTTCTCTACCAAATAAACCGAATGTAAACCTAACTACTCGAGACTTCTAATTAGTCTTCGTAGTCTTACTCGGATTCCTCCCACAAATTCCTAACTAAACCCACGTTCCTAACCGTTTTTGGGAGTCACTAGCCTACCAACTAACCTAAGTCAGACACTATAGGATAAGTTGTACTAGGATAAGGGGTTTTACATGAGTACATTGACTACTTGACACGCGTTGAAAACCCCGGTGCAAGTAAAATGTATGTGAAACTGGCTCGTCCAAGTAAGATATTTCGGAAACTGTCTACCCAAGTTATTCAAGAATGTTTTGATAACCAAGGTGAAGAGGGCCAGACGGTGATGAAATAAGCGAAGGTACTGAACAAGATCGTGGAAGTCAAGGCCCTTCTCTAAAGCGAAGCCGGAGATCAGCTAGTCAGGGTCGTGGCCGTGGTCGTGGTTGAGACCATGTTTTTTTTAGGGGCATTGGTAACTTGAACTCATTTTTATTTAGACAATCTTATTTTGGAGAGAATTTGGTAATAGGTGTGTAAGGTTGGTTTCAATTGATTGTTAAGACAATCTTATTTTGGAGAAAATTTTATAATAGGTGTGTAAGATCTGTTCCAATTACAAAGACATTATTTTTTTTGTTGAGAATTTGAATTGTTTATGCCTAAATCATTGTTGGTGTCGTCATGGTCATTATGTATCGACCATGACGACTGTAATATCATTACCCCAAATTTTTGTTCCCAGAGTCAGAGTCGTCATAGGAAAAAATAGCAGGTTGACGACCCCTGCTCTCACAACTTGGTAGATTATTTCCCAGAGCTAGTATCGTCATGGTAAAATTTAGCATGTTTCTGACCCCAACAATGACAAACTTAATAGCTAACAATTGCCACAACTATCGTTATGGTCTATGATATTGACCATGAGGCCTCTAGGGCTCCCAAATAATAGCTGATATGTGTCGTCATGAATTATATTATGCACCGATGTGACCCTAATGCACCAAAACACCCAGGAAAAACTGACTTCAGACTATCCTGGGTCGTCATGGTATTTAGATATAGACCATGACGACCGCATCTCACCCAAATAATGGCAGATTTGGGTCATCAGTGTTTTTGGTATGGACCGATGCAACCCTAGAGAACTAAACGTCTAGTAAAAACAACTCGATAGTACATATGGTCGCTAATGTCTTATGGTATAGTCCCTGACGACCCATATGTAATTTGGAAGACACTAGCGTTCATTTGGGAAAGATAAAACACACGTTGATTTTATTGAAACAATAACATTACAACAACCTGGCATTACATAATGTTTAATATGGATGACGATGTATGTTGTACATCAAAACTTCATCAATGAATCTCCGAGCACAATTGTACAATATCCCATAACACTTTGCGTGAAAGAACTTTCTTTCACCATTTTTTATCCGCCATAGACCATGAAATCGTTCCAGATGAAATAAAATGAATTAAATGTTAATTTGCACACATAAAATCATGATAAAGGAACACAAAGTATTAAGTTTTAGTATGTTACTCACTTTTTCGGTAAGAGAAGCTTGGGGATGATGGTCGTTCACCATTTTCCTAACTTTGATGAACTCTCAAATTGAACTTTTGATGTAGGCGAATCGAAATGCTATTTCTCTCCATTTTCGGTTTTTGGGATTCGCAGTGCGCTCATAATAGAACTCTTTCACTCTCTTCCAAAACATTGAATGAATTTCATCCGGACGTTCATGGAACACCTTAATGAAAGATTTAACGAGATTCATATCTTCATCCGGTTCCCATTCTGCCACTAACATTGATGTCTCACTTTAAAATAAAAAAACAAACAGATGTAGATGTATAAAAAGGAAAATAGAAGGTTTGATTCAGTTTTTCCTAGAGAAATGATTTGAATATAAACAAAAAAACCCCAACGGTCATATTATTTTCAATTTAGATTTGGGGTCGTCATGGACATACACTATAAACCGTAACGATTCTGAAAGACCTGATTATAGTAAAATTCGGAGGTTAACCTTTGATGTCGTTATGGTATATGGGTATCAACCTTGACGACCAAAGATGATACAGTAGCTGAGCAACACTTAGACTTAGATTAATAAGATAATTAGATTCAAACTTGGGATAACTAGTAGTACATTAAAACGTGAAAGAAATATTAAACTAGACTAACAACTTGTATACCAACTTGGTCTTACTAAGAACATTACATATTATTATTTTTCTCTGTGTGATCCTCAATTATTTTGGCAGCTTCGAAATATATAAAGGGCTCTCCTCTCCATTTGGTATATGCATCTTGTGCCGCAAACTTACACCCTCTGTTCCTAGCGAGAAACTCATTGTACTTGATGCACAACTTCATAACATGACGGGTCGTTCTGCACACATAGTCGGTGGTGTAATCATGGCGTGGACCCTTCCACTTCGCGCTCGGCCTGGGAACGTAAGGTCCTGCTTTTGCCAGGTGCCAAAATATACCATCATTCTGATCTTCTTCCGGAAGATCTAAGACGACATAAAAATTCCTAATCCATTTTGTCTCATCCACAACGGACTTTAACCTTTCCCTTCGTTGGAATTGGTCGTAACCTCATTTCTTGTTTTCCTCTTTTTCTATGGCAGTCTTTGGTTTGCTTCTCTTGCGTATCTCTTATTCCATAACTCTAATTGATTGTGTAGTTAAAGATGATGTGGTTTCTTTGCTTCCTCTGCGTTTATCTTCTTTCATAACACTAATTTGAGTAGTTGATGATAGAGGAGTTGGTCGTTTGTATCTTCTGAGTATCTGTTCAAGATAATTGGTAGTTGATGATGAAATTGCCATTGCAAGAGAGTTTTAATTTGAGAATAATGTTAAAGTTTTCAATTGAATATAGCATGGGGTTAGTATCCTTATATAGAAAAAGCCCCAACGACTAATTATTTAAAAAAAACTAGTTGTTATGCTTCAGTCGTCATGGTATTAAGGTATTGAAGCTGCCGACCCCAGCCAGAGTCGTTATGGTATTTGATATGCACCGATGCGACCCTAGCAGTTATTTCATACATGGAATTCTGATTCGAGAGTCGTCATGGTATAAATAACTGATATTAACGACTCAAACCATGCTAGGGTCGTCAGAGTCAGAAAATATGACCATGCCGATTTTTCATACAAGGTAGTGTTATAGGTGAGTCGTCAGGGTATGTTGTTACGACCATGACGATCCCCGAAGAATTTGTGAAAGACCCTCTTCTTCCTCGCTTAACAAAACAAAAAAAAATCTAATTTTAATCATAATCATAATATATATAATTAATCTAATCTAATCTAATTAATTACCTAAACTAATCATGTATTATGACTAATCAAATGGAGGCACTTTAGTCATTTATGAAAATATATGACTAAAGGGTAGAAAATATTACTATTTGATAATCATATTTTATCTTTTCTTCCAGCCCCTATTAATTCCACAAACACCAACTAAATCAGAGTAATTAGATGATGGCCAAAGAGATCATAGCAATGAGTACTGAAGTATGATTTATTTATATTATTTTTTTTCTTTTTGGGCAGGAGCGTATGTTGTTGACCCCCAACAAATTGCCGCTTCTATTAAATGTTTGCTCCGGCATTTTTGTTCTTTAATATACCAACAAGAAACAAGTTAAGATCATACTAACAATAATAGCCGTGATGACCGTGTATAAAAAAATAATGACCGTGGGTGACAATTTTTGGCACCATTTCCACCAGGATCCCACCACTACCGGTATATTTTGGTTGACAAAGAGAAGGTGAATGAATCTTATAATACCGTTGTCTGTTTTTCTTTCAATTTTTTGTGAAGTGAAGCACACTAGGGGCAGGGACACACCCAGAGTGAGAAAGCCATAAAACAAAATGCTTGTCAGGGTTAAAATCTTATTATAAGCCTATAATTGGCCTATAGATTATAAAATCATATTGAAATCCTTTTACTTTCTTTGTCGAAATTTTTGATCCTGCCGGTATAAACATTTTACTTTAGTTTTATTTTGATTCTTGATGTATTTGATATCTATGTAGTTTTGAATGAATTAGTAGAAGCTTTATATCAGGGAAAAAAGTTTAAATTATGTAGCAATGCGAAAAGACACATGAAAGACTTGCAGCTTGTTGCACCCACAATAAGAATGCCTTTGGCAATATATGTCACAAATAAATATCGTTAAAAGTTTAACTAATCGTATTTCGGCAAGATTTAACAAATGTCACCAGTAATAAGGTTATCTTTCGGTAATATATTCAACGATATTCAACAAATGCTAGCCTGTTAAATTTTATTTATGTCGATAGTATAGAGTTTATAGACCGAATAAGTAATGATAGTGCTAATCCAAATATAGAGAATAACTTGATAATGATGTTTCCTATTACCTTTATTGATGCGTCTGACTCTCGGTTATGGACAGACAACACCCGTTGCCTTTCTTGCTAAGGTTTATTCCTGTATTCCGGATTTTTTAGTTTTTAGTCTTTCACCTTTATTGTTTTGTTTTTTGTTTCTTTTGTAAGGTTAACTTTGTTGTTTTGGAATATATCATCTAGGAATTACTGGTTAATTCAGTTTGGAGGACTCGTTTAATGTCTAATCCATCCATTAAACTGTGTTTATTCGGTGGTCCAATTTTATGTTTTTGGACACAAAAAAATAGTCTAGGGTCTATACACGTAGCGTGATCTTATGAGGCATATTTTATAAATCCCTAAACACCCTCATGTAGAGACAACATTTTATATTAAATCATTTATTCCTGTTTTTAATTTCTAGATCTAAGCTCTGGCGGAGATTTCTCTTTCTCTTTATTAAATATCTCCGATAGAGGAAGAGAAGAGAACAAACAAGTGATAGCGAAGAAGAATAAGATTTAATATGGATCGGTGAAGAAAAAAGAAGAAAAAGATATAAATTCATCGATTTTGGTTTTTCCTGAACTTTTAAATCTTTTTCTTCATCTAGATCTCATATTCAATGTTGAAGACAAAGGTTGTTATACAAAATGATATGATTTAGTCGATGAAAATGATAATTAATCTTCCTTCTGTTTCAGGTTAGTTTGATTTCATTTTTTTGTTATTTTTATCTTTGATTAAATTGTTTTGGTTTTTTAATTTTCAATATTATTGTAGGATCGTATAAAAAAATTGGAGAGTTTATATAATCTTACAATAACCCTAAATATATTTTTTTGTACTTTTTACTTCGATACATATTTTCCTTTAGTACATATCAATATGTATTGTCGGATCAATATGTACAGTTGGATCATCTACTTTTTTTTCTTGTGTACTCTTTTCTTCTACTGTATTTTTTGTGTATTATTTGTACTCTTCAATCTTGTTCTTGCTATTATTCACCCAAATGTAGATTTTTTCATAGTTTTACATAAAATAAGGTTTTCTTCAATATTTTTCAATAGAAATCAGTTCGGATCTACTAGTTTGAGATTGCTTTTAATTGATTTTTTTGTCTGTTTGATGATATCATTTTTTATATTTCAGCTTGTTTGATTGATTTGAAGTTTTGATTTTTCAAAATTTTTTTGGTTCACACGTGATAGTGATGGGCAGAAAGTAATTTTCACTTTTTAAAAGGATTTTGGACTATAGGATAACTAGTTTATCCCGCTGGACTATAAGATTATTTATATGCAGGTTTTTGGACCAACCAGTAAATTTCCCATGTATCATCCAATTCACAAATAAAAAACCAATGGGATTGAGAGTCTTGAGGCCCTCCCAAGTGGGCATCCTAACTTACTTGGGCGGGGCAAGTCCAAGCCCTAAAAATAAACAAATGTTCTTCGATAAATTATGGCACGTTGAAAGTGAAGATCAAGATGAAACTCAAAACGCACCACTATCACACTATGTGTGTTGTAGGTTTCATGATCAGGGGCGGAGCCAGTCCATAGCATGACTATGATCATGATCAGGGGCGGAGCCAGTCCATAGCATGAGTAGGCAGTTGTAAACTTATTTTTACCTATCCCAAATCCATTTTTATCTTTTTATCTACCTTTAAAAAGTTTTATCTACCCGTAGAAAGTTTTCTGGCTTCGTCACTGATCATGATCATGATAATTGACGAGCAAAAGAATCAAGGGCAGGTTTTTTAATAAACCTTGATTAAACAGCATCGTAAGGACTAAATTCCACAATGTCTTTGTCCTACCCAACCCACTCCCCCTTCTTTCCCCTGCTCACAAATATATTCGTAAGTTGTTGTAAACAAAGAATTTTGATAAATATTAGGTATGAATGATTATAATATCTGGAGAATCCAAGTAAAGCTGTAGAAGTAGTGATCCAATTACATTTCTTTAGTAAAAATTTGTGAGGAGGAATGTGTACGTCTAGATCGACTAGTAAGGAATGGCTCTCACGTGCTGCACAACCATGGCCAAGCCTGACATGCAATTCCAACGTTCGGAAAACATGCTTAGATTTCACGTCATTGGAATCCCTATTGTGACCATCAATCCCAAAATACTAAATTACTCCACCCCAGTTGATTTGATTTAGTTCACGATGGTTAACATAAACTTTTTTACATTAAAAAAAAGAATCCTGGTAGTTATTATGTTTGCTCACGCTACTTGACAATCGACACCTTGACAGCTTTACTTAAAATTTAAAACTCTGACCATTGTTTATGTTTATTCTCTTAGTACTCTGACTGACATTATGCACAAGAAAGAACAACTTAAAATGATCCACTCAAAATGTTCAGAGTGAGTTCAAAAATGCACCTTACAATGTTCCCAAAAGAATTCGTGTTTGGTCCTATTGAATGTTAACTCGATTTTTAGGAAACAACAAAGCCATTTCCTAAATCAGTTTTTGACAACAACTCTAGTTCGTTTAGGGCAACTGCAGCGGTTGGAGTAGACCAAAGAACAAAAAGCAAATTTATTTGCTCGTGAAAAAAAAAGAACACAGCGAAAAACGTACTAAATATGATCTTACGCTTACTTAGATAACCGTTAGGTAACAAACGTTACACTAGAGTAACGTTTGGTTACATAGACGTTCAACTACAAGAGCGTTATGTTTTTGACGTTCAATTAAAAAAGTTTTTTGAACCCTATGTATCATACGCTCCTGTAATGTAGCGTTGGATACTCAAACGTTACTCTACTAAAGCGTAAATTTAAACGTTACTCTACTGAAGCGTTTTGATACCAACGCTAACTAGGTGAAGCGTTTCGCAAATAAAATGTCCTAGTAAAGTAGCGTTTACACAGAAACGCTACTATAAAAGAGCATTTCATAGGAAAAAACAGCGCTACAAGAGCGTTGGAATCCATCACGCTGTCCTACAAGAGCGTTAGATTCCTAATACGCGTTCTGCAAGCAGGAAGACGGTAATAAGCTTCCATGTAATGATGGAGCAAATTAAGTTTCACAACAAGTCTACTAGTGATTGAAACTATATACCATTGGACCATATTAGTAATTATGATTGTTCAATCAAGCTTAGTCACAGCAGATCAATTCCAACCATGTTTTTTCAAGGCTTTACCAATGTAACAAAAAATGATAAAAACGGCTAACCAGCTCAAAAAATGATAAAAACGGCTAACAAAACGCTCTCCTGGAAGAGCGTCTATCACAAACACGCTCTTCTGGGAGAACGTTATCACACTTCACTGGTACCTGCGCTCTTCTGGACGAGCGTATTCTTTTGTAACGCTTATTCAAATGAGCGTGAATATATTCACGTCTATTTACCGTAGCGTTTTGACAATTAACGCTCTACCAAATGAACGTTCAACCCACACGCTCTTCTAGGTTGCGTTTGTTCAAATTACGCTATTCTAATACAACGTTAGAGAAACACTGTTATGGGTGAACGTTTTGTTGGACGTCTTTCAGCAGAGACGTTTTTGTTTAGAAACGTCCTCGTACAAAAGCGTTTTGGGGAAACGTTGTCCTATAAGAGCGTCCGACTAAATCTGTGTTTGGTCCAGTTGCTCGACAAAACTTGGTCGAATACTGTTGAAAATCTGGACCAAATACCATAGTTACTCGCTCGTTGCGGCTCACAAAACCGGACCAAAAAGGAAATCTGCTCTTTACTCTTTGGTCTGGTCGACCGCTGCAGTTGCCCTTAGGACTTCTATTTCTAGTTTTACACCAGGACTTCTATTTCTAAGCAATGTATAAATATATATATATATGAGTCATAACCCTTTGTTTATAACATTATATGAATACTACTACCTCTGTTTCGGGAAAAGAATTACTATTATTTTTTTAAACCGGTCTATTTTTAGGCTAAAATGAAAAAGTGGTAGTAACACTTTTCCAGAAACAGAGGGAGTATTAGAGGTCAAAGAAGCCCTAATGTTTTGTATTACTAGTTTTGAATAAGAGATTGACATAAAACAGATATATCGCGAAACCACGGTAAATTTTTGTTATTTTATTTAATTTTGAGATAGCCGTAGACCAAAAAGTAGCTAATTTTAGGGACGACGGTATTATACTCTGGTCTCGTTGATAAGGTGACACCACGTGAAAATCTAAGAGCCCAAGATGTAATTGAACACCAATGTGGCTGTAGTTTAGTGGTAAGAATTCCACGTTGTGGCCGTGGAGACCTGGGCTCGAATCCCAGCAGCCACAAAATATTTTTATAGAGACGTCTCCAGTCTGAAGTTCTTTTTATTTTTTGGATATTCGTTTTAAATTCCTTTTTGGGTAGAAGAAGAACTTCCTTTTTATTCGTTAACAATTTAAATTCCCGCTGGAGTTCTCTCGGAATGAATTTTTTCTATCCAGAGCTGTTCTTGTATTATGTTTAACCCAATGCTTCATAAATTCTACTGCAATTCAATTATATATACTGTTGCTGTGTATATCAATTGAAGGCAATTAATCAAAATGCAGAACTAGAATCCTAAAGGAACAAGTAAAGCTGATATTTTTGGTCTTCTGATTATGATTTCATCTTCTTCTTTTACTTTGCATAAATTAGTTAGGGTTTATTTGCTTACTGTATTAATATCGTGGTTGTCTATCTCTTCCCTGTTACAGATTTTGCCAGCCCTAACAGCCATGTTTAACCTAAATTTGCTGCTGAGTAAAGAAGAATTGAACTCTAAAGGAAAGTCAATGGATCAATGTCTTGAGGGATTGTTTCATAAAAGGTACTACTTTTACTTTCAAAACTTAGAATTTGGATTGTGCAAGTCGATGAATCAAACTAACTCTGTACTTAATTGTGTTAAATTATTCCTATTGATTATGTTTGTTGCTGAATTGTTGTTCGAAACTGTTTTTGATTTGGTCAAGCTATATTCTTTTTCTTGTTTAACATTATTAGTTGTAGTTTTGTGACTTAGCTGACTGCTAATAGAGCAATGGGTTAGTGATTTGGTAGAATGAAATTCGTGGTATTGTTAGTTTGGTAGCATTTAAGAATGAGCTTGTCTGTGTCTATTAGCAAAACCATGCAGTTGTGCTCCAGTAAAATCATGTTCGTGTTTCTGTTAGTTTGGTCTTTACGACTGATCGAACCCCCGAAAATATTCTAAAAGATGCTATCATGAATCTAGTTAAAAAAGATTGAACACAAAAGAACCTGAACATAAATTATTAGCCTGAAACATGGTTATGGGATGATTCTCATATTTATTTCTTTGCCTTATTTTCTTGTTTAATAAGCCACGTTAAGTATGTTCGACGGTATTGGTTGTGTTTGCTTAAAACTACACAGCTTTATATTGGATTTGTTGGTACGAATATTACCAAGAATCTGCATCACTGAGGTATAAATAACTGTCATATAATTCAAATGAAGAGCCTGCTATGTTTCTAGGATTTTGATTGATATTTGATGTTGGAGAGCAGGCATTAATGTATATCTTGATCTTTTTCATCAAACTTTCTGTTAATACTCTACTACCTTCTGCTTAGAAAGAGATACTGCCTTAACATGACTTTTTGTTCTGTTATTTGTTAAAGGGGATCCACAAGAGAGATGGCTTTGGCAATGCTTGTTGATAAATTTTGCAAGAAGTTACAAAACGAGTTTTTGGTCAACAAGTAAGGAAATTTAGATTTTCGACAGTTGTTATGATTTCAATATTGTGAGGTTATGTTGATTGATCCCACTGGAGTTTGGCACAATTTGTATTTATTATGGGATCAAACAAAATCGATCCAAGTTAGATAAAAAGTTATCTTTTACATGTTTAGCTTCTCGTGTACTGATGGATTTGTAATTGTTCCTAAAGATGCAGTACTTTACTGTATCAATGCATCAATTCTATAAAGCGAGGATCTAGCAAGGAGATATACCTAGCTTCTCGCCTCATTGGTACCCTTTTACCCATTTAAGTAAAATATTTGCTTCTACCTTAGTTTTACTGGACAGTATAACTCAGCATCTTGTTTGTCTAGGGTTCTTATCTATCACCATTGGTTGCGAGAATGATTTGGCACATGATGTATTGGAAGATGCATTTCCCCCTCTTTCCCAAGCTCTTCAATCTGGGTGCAATCCAGTTGAGATATCATCTGTAAGTGTGATATACAAAGTTAGCAGCTTCTGGAGTTCTATACTTCCTGATACATGTAACAGTTGTGATGCAAACTAAATGTATTTCTGCAACGTGGATTGTCTTATTGTAGTTACTGGACTGTTTAGCCATCCTCACTTTTGTAGGAGGAGATGATTTCAGTGAGACTGAAAGATCAATGCAACTTATGTGGCAATTTTTTCACTCGAAATCGGGTAATAATGTATGTGTTTTAACCCAAAACTGAATCCTTCTTACTTCTCTCCGTCTCTTTTGGTGGAAATTATTCACTTGTTTGTTTTAATTGTCCAGATGGCTGCGCCTACACCTTCTGCAATGATGTTAACAACTGCATTATCAGCTTGGTCATTTCTTCTATCAACCATGGACGTGTTTAAGGTTAATAAAATATGTTGGAAAGAGTAAGTAGAATGCAATGTTCAGAATTTGCTTAAATGTATTGAATGTTCACCCGTTTTTTGTGGTGTGATGTGCCATATGTTCTGGAGAAAAACTTGAGTGCTATTGGAAACTGATTCAGGTCGGTTTCTTACTTCTCGGATCTACTGGACCATGATGACCTTTCTGTTCGCATAGCAGCTGCTGAAGCAATAGCTCTAATTTTTGAAATGGGGTCGCTGGAAAAATTCTGTAATGAAGCTAAGAGTTCTAATGAACAACCGTTGCATGAAAGAAATAAATGCCAGGAGAGCCATTCACAATCAGACATAGAAGGATTGAAGGAAAAAATCCTAAATCAAATGACGAACCTTTCCTTGGAAGCAGGTGGTGAAGATTTACCTAAGAATGATACTAAGAAAAAGCTTATTGATGATGTATTGAGATTTCTTGAGGTAATTCTTTATTCAAAGATCTACGTATAAGTACTTACTGATTATATTCAGTAAGTTTTGATCATCATAAACAATATGAATCGCAGGACGAAGTTTGCCTTAAAACTTCAATAAAGATTGGCAGAAGTGTGCTTAATATATCTACATGGTCTCGATTGCTTCAGGTATTTTATAGTTTCTTATAATCTTATTCTTTGCTTTCAATGTCAATATTTTAGTATCATTTGATATCTGTCTATGCAGGTGAACTTTGTGATGCGCTTTCTAGGACCAGGATTTGTGAAGCACATGCAGGTGAGGGGTTTTGCCCATTACTTTGATATATACATAGTCAAACTTTCCCATTTGGTGCTATTTGTCAATTTACCGTCTATCCTGGTGCACATTGAGACAGGAAAATGAATTTCTTCATGATGTTTTTGACTTCAAACCTAAGGAAAATCAACAAAGATCAACTGAGAACCAGCTTCTGCCTAATATGTTCACATGTGATTATGAAGAGGTTTGGTTTTTTTTTTTTTTTCACTTAGGTTTTATTTATGCTTGTGTCTCTGGATATGTGTTATTTTTCTTCTATCCCTGCACCTACACACCTTTACTCTCGTCCTTATTGCTTCGTCTAAATGTTCTTTTTGTAGGTTGTTCTAAAAAATTTCTACCAAGCTAAACCATGGAAATTAGAAGAAGAAGAAATAGAACACAGGCAGCTGTATCAGGTATAGCAAAGCTCCTAAATGTTATGTATATAATTTAAATTCAACACAACTTAGCCTCCTGCCATAAAGAAAGAAAAGAGAATAATGAAAAGCATGATGGGAAAATCTCTCTTCTGATGCTTGAGCGAGTAAACCCTCATGCTTGAAAATAGTGATTGGGGGCGTTATGTAGAGGCTGCCAAGAGAACTTCAAACCTCTATCTTACACTGGCAGGAGTGCGTGAATGTTATATATGACAGTCATCCATTGGATTCCAAGCCTTTCTCCTTACTAAATGGTGCTAATACTTCATATTTTTTGGGGTTTTTTGGTTGTAGATGAAGAAGACATCACCGTGTCCAAACCCTGCCCTCAAAAAGGCAAAAAGTTTGGTGCGGAAGCAGAAACGCTCTATATCTCAGGTAATTCTTATTGAAGAGAAAACCTCTTAATCATAAAATATCTACCTGTAACGCTCATTCTAATTGTTTCTATCTTCAGAGAATTAGTTATTGTAGGGCTCATTTCACTCTAGGGCTCATTTTACCACAATGTTTAGCGCTGAGCTTATTTCCTACTGACAGTTAGTTATTATAATTCAAAAGAATTCACGAGTGTATTCAGGAATAACTAATCGAGTGATATGGTGATTTTGTTGCAGACAAGGAATGCTGGCCATATGGCGGTTGGATTGGAAGGTGAAGATTTGAAAGAATAGTCAATAGTTAATTGTGTCCTAACAATGCTGGCCGTTGAACATACTAGACGGCGGTCTCTCGTTTAATTCGATTCTTTTAATTTGTATTCAATTTCGTTCCAATCGGGAGAAGGCTTCAAATGCCTTCAGCACACAAAAGTTTCAGGCTATTTATTGCTAATCCAAATTCTTTCATACTATCATTAGAAATTCAACATAATGCATCATCTTTGAGAAATCATGTGTGTCTTTTTGTGAAATTAGGCAAAAACTACGCTTCTGACATTTGTATATACTTTTACATGGATCAAAATTCATTACAGTAAACCCAGCAGCTTCAAAATATAGAATATTACAAAAATGAACAATGGAGATAAACCTCCTGACAAAGTCACAAATTGTTGCTGACTTTTTCTTTAGCTTTGAAGCCACGGATGACAATCCTGGTTGTTTACCCAAGGATACCACCAGCATCATTCATGATACATGGGGAGGATTAACCATATAAATGTCTGGATTTTATCTTATTCTATTAGTAATTACAGGTAAAAAATAAAATCTTATCTATTGATGATGAAATAATTTCTGAAAATGGAGATAACAGGAATGAGTTGCTAAGATTTCTGTTAGTCAGTTGAAGATGAAGTGAACAAACTTATAAACCCAGACAGACTGACTCTGCATGTATAATCATCCTCAATAACAGAAATTCATATTTTTTTCTCCCGCTAATATTGGTTTGATAAAAGAATCCGAAAACTACGACATCGGAATTCTGTTAAATTTGATTTTAGTTACTTATCGAAAATTCATCATTTTATGTTCTTTGATAGGCGATTCTCCTATCCACCATTATCATAATCAATCTCAATCCCTCTTCCACCGAGTTACAGTATCATTTCAGAAACATTATCAGCTTTCTTTCCATTTGTTTCTAAACCCATTTTCAGAACAGAGAGATACCCGTAGATAAGGTAATTCTCTCTCTTTCTGAAAAGGGTATTCAAATTTCATATTCATACAAAAAATCATTATTTGGAGATTTTTTTCGGATTACAGGACAGCTTCAATTGAAGGTAAATGTCTCTCTCTGTCTCCCATTTCATAAGAATCGTTCATTTTCAGCTTTCAGAAAACTTGTTTTTGATTTGATGGTGAAATTTGGATTTTTTCCTTCTAACAACGGTGGAAATGAAACTTCTGTACTACAAAATTTTGTTTTTGTATGATTGTTTTGATTTGAAATTCAGAAACCGACCAAATTCATTATAAACGTGAGACAGAAAAATATCCCAAATGAAAAAAGAAGATAACTTTTGTCCTCAACAGACTTGAATCGTACGTGTTGAATTTGAGATTGTTTTGATGTTTACGTGTTGAATTTGTGGCCGTGGACAACTTTAATTTAGCTGTGAACTTTTGGATTCATGTGTGTTAAAACGGAGAAAGAGAAAAATTGAAAATTTTGGAGCTTCTTGGATCTCACCCTTATACATGAATGAATGAACGATTTAGTGCTTTACTGAGTGATCAAAATTTACAATTTTCGTTGGACTTTGAAGAGTTTCTGTGAATTGATTACTGTTTTAGTATCCTCTTTTTCATTGTAAGTTTTGATCTTTTTTATAAAATGAATTTGATTGATTACAGAGTGATTTGATTGAATTTTGTTTTGAATTTTTGGTAAGGAAAGAAGCTGATAGATTCATGGAAGAGTCAAGGGGGGAATGTAAGAAGTCTTTTCCTCCAAATGCACCTCCGTTGCCTGAACCTCGGAGGAGAATTTCTAGTCGGAAGGGTTTGGTGTTGGATGGAAAACCATTGTTGGGATGCAGCTATGTGGCAACAACCACTAAAGATTTATGGGAACGTATGTTTCATGAAGGTTACAGAACGGATGTTACTATCAATACTGATAATGGTGGTGTCATTTACGCGCACGCTAGTGTTCTTGTGAGTCTTTCCTTCTATATCATAAGAATGATCTATGATGTGATAAGAATCTGAAATATTTCTTGCAAAGATCATGCATTTACTATGAGTTTGTACCTTAAAACTTTTGATACAGTGCGGTGGATATATCTAACTTTAGGTTCTCATTTGTGTTTCATTCTGTGGTGACAGGGAATTGCTTCGCCAGTAATGAAGAATATGCTAAAGCAATCCAAAAGCCGTGGTCGTCGGAAATCAGTATCTGTCAGGGGTGTTCCTCATCAAGGAGTTCGAGCTTTTATCCGCTTTTTGTACTCTTCCTGGTAATCACTCAATTCTCCCGGCAGTAGTTCTAGGTTAGCGCTTCATATTCCATCTTATGGCGCCTTTCAAGATGATCTAGGATGATAAGTTGAAAACCTTAGAAACACTACCAGGAGTCTATGGAGGTTTATGCATTATCCTAGTTTTATCATCATTCATAATTGAATAGACATAGCGCCATATATGTGTTGTGTTAAACACCAAATTGATTATGTGCTATGTTTATGTTTTTTGTTTGCAGCTACGAGCAAGAGGAGATGAATGAATTTATATTGCCTTTATTGGTCTTGTCACATGTTTTTGTGGTTCCACCACTAAAGGGAGAATGTGAGCGACAACTTGAGAATGGCTTACTCACCACAGATAATGTGGTTGACATATTTCAACTTTCACTCCTCTGTGATGCACCACGCCTCGCCCTATTCTGTCATCGTTTGATCGTCAAGAGTTTCATGATTATCTCCTCCACCGATGGATGGAAAGTTATGAAGCAAAGCCATCCCATGCTAGAAAAGGAACTTCTAGAGTCTGTGATTGACGCTGATACAGTACGAGTCCACTTACTAACATCGCATCTCCTTTAGTGCATTTATACTTGGACGAGAATCTCTCGTTCACCCTTATATCATGATTGCTGTAACAAAGTCTTAATTTTTGATTTTTCAGAGGAAACAAGAAAGATTAAAGAAATTGGATCAGAGGAAGATATACTTACAACTGTACGAAGCTATGGAGGCTCTACTTCATATATGTAGAGACGGTTGTAGGACGATAGGTCCCCATGACAAGGTTCTCAAAGAGGATCAACCACCTTGTGATTTTGGTGCTTGCAAGGGGCTTGAGACGCTTGTGAGGCATTTCGCAGGCTGCAAGCTTAGAGTCCCAGGAGGCTGTGTGCATTGCAAAAGAATGTGGCAGCTCTTAGAACTACACTCTCGCCTCTGTTGCGAACCAAACGAGTGCAAGGTTCCTTTATGCAGGTAAATATGTTTTCATCAAAACCCGACTCTTATACTTCTCCATGCATAGTACGTTGTTTCGACTTAAATTAGTGACCACCACCAGCCAAAATGTTGAATAATGTGCTGCACACTTCCTATGGTTTTATCTATTAGCAGTCCCAAGAATAAAAAATAGTCATCTAACAAAGCAAGAGAACTATACTTGCAGGACTTTCAAGGAGAGATTACAACAACAGAGTAAGAAAGATGAGGTCAAGTGGAAGTTACTGGTGCAGAATATTTTGAGAGCAAAGAAATTATCTGGACCTTCATTCTTTCGATCAGCAACTGACATTTGTGCCTGACACGAGCTGTGCCTCTTCTGTAACCAGGTTTCAGGTGTTACATATGACTGTCATGTCTTAGGCTTGTACAATCCTGGCAGACGCCGGGTGGTGTTTCTTGTATATCCCAAAATATATATGAAGCAGAATATCACTTCTGAACTCTTTCTTCGTCATGAACTTTCTTATGGAATCACCATGGAACCTAGATAAACACTAATGAGGACTTCAGTAAAATCCAAAAGTTACTGAAAGCAATATCATACAAATCTGAAATTTCGGATTATGATTTCCTGGACAGGAAGTATTGCAAGTCAGACACAAAAAAGCTTAGACACCGTTTTAGGAAGTAACGATGATTCGAACAATCAAACTCCGTTTCATTTCATTTAACAAAAGTACATAATTTTTATCATATTTAACAGAAAATGTATAACATGCTAACAGGAACTCAAAAATAGAAAGAATCTACTTACTACCTTGAAGAGATCGAATATATTGAGTAAGGGTTAAAAATCTAAAACTATGTCAAAATTGTGGGGAGCAATAAACCAATACTTCATCTACAATGTGTATCTGCTTGCACATCTAAAACAGGTACCCATTGGGTGCTTGAATTCTTCATTGGCATTTCTACTCTGAGAACTATAAAATGCCTCTACAGTATTCATCAGTATGTATTTTCTTTCAGTGAGTGGAAGCTGCCAACCTGTGACTGTTCAGTCCTGTGGGCAGTTCATGATTTCACATTGATGATAGTTCCTGAACCCACAATTATGATTTTTCCTTCTTCTGTTTCTTGTGATCTTCAACTGCCGCGGCCTGCTTAGGAAGAGTTATATTCCCCTCTGCTTGTATGTAGTATGTATAGACTGAAAAATATAGATCTCTCTTCTGATGAGACTCAACTGCTTCGTTTCCCAGTTTTACGGAGACATTGTATCCCAATCTGGGCTTCTCTGTTCTCTTGTGTTGAATCTATTTAGAACAGGTAAAGAAGTGTTTGCAGGGACTCGGAACGATCTAGAAGCTCCCAACATTGTTCTGTTTTGCAGCTCTCCCACTTCTTTGCATACATGATCCAACACAGAGAGAAAATCTCTAACAATCATGAATACTCTAAATGGATGTGGTTCCTCTTTTGCTGTATCTCCATGAAAATATTCTGTGATCTCCTTTACGTGGGATAAAGTTTTTTTCTCATCGGCTTTAACTCGAAGGATTTCCTCCTTTGCTTCGCTAAGAAACAATTTCATTTCCCCAAAAAATCCCCCCCCTGTTTTCGCATTCTCATTTTGCAATGCCAAGCTAACTTTCTCAAGTCCCTTCTCAAGCTTCAGAAGGTAGCAGCTTAAGACGTCAGAGTCCATTCCAGCTGCTTTCTTAACATTCCCAAGTTCTTTACTTAGTGCAGCGACGACCTGCAAACCTTGTTTCTTCACGTCATTTTCTTTCACTCCTGGCTTTGTTTCACCCAGAGGATTTTCCAGAGCACGTTTAGAACTGGCACCTTCGTATCTAATAATCTCTTGTACAACAAAATGGAGCAACGTTGTCTTTCCATCGGTTCCTTTTATATCTACAAGTTTTAGGAGTGTATCAAGCTTAAAAGCTCTTGCATCACCTCTATTTGTGCCAACATTCATTCGGTTTCCTGTTTGGAGAACAGCTTCTAGAAGTTTCAAGAATAGCCGACTATTTCTCAATTCTCCGCATGCTGCCTGAAAATTGAAATGAATTTACAACATTGCTTCCGGTATGAAGTGTATATAAAGTGTGACTTTGTACAAAAGAATCCTTGGTTTGAAAATAAAGCAAACAAGATAAGCAATTTGTAACCATCAGTAGTACCTCTAAGGTTTCAAAAGATTTTCTCAGGTAGTTTATTTCTGCTTCAAAATTGGCTCTGTATAGCATGGCGTCAACTCTGCTAAAGGCAAATGGTATATCCAAGACGGCCTTCAGGAATCTCTCTGCAGAACCTAGTTTTGATAAGTCACCATTGTAGTTTATCAGCTTTAGTTCTTCCTCCTTGGTTGGTGCCATCTTCACCAAAGTTTCTAAAAGCTCAGTACCCAAACCTTCAGGATTACCTGCACCAGTAAACATGTCAGAAAGTATTAAAACATGCAATACAACAACAATAACAACCAAGCCTTTGGTCTCAAACAAGTTGGGGTATGCTTGAAATGAAACCCATGTCGAAGTCACCAAATCCATAAACAGAGAAAAAATAATAGTAAAAGATTTATAATATGCTATACGCTCAACTTAAAAAAAAAACATATAGCAACTTAATCTAGTGTCCTAGATAGGTGTTCATGGCAATACGATGTGTCGAGACATGGTAAAAGCTACTAAACCGAAAGGAATTTTAGCTGCATTCTTAATTTAGATGCTACGCCTTGACCGTGGATTGAAACATGAGGTGAAGCGAGAACTCCATTATCGAATGCCAATGTTAGTATAAATTTATTGCTAGAAACAAAGCAAAGAAGATAACGATACTCTAGATCCCTATTTGAAAATCATTCTAAGTTTAGCTTGAAACAGCAGTTCCACGAGACAACTATGTCAGAAAGCACAGTCCAGTAGAGTTCGTTGTTTTTACACTTCTCTGACAGTTCAAGACGACCAGCCACAGTTAAACGACCTTGCTGCTTAGGACTTTAAGAATAAGTCGCTCAACAACACCTAAGCATACTCCTCTTACAGCAAGAATAATTATACCATAAGGAGGTGTTAGCAGAATTATCACTTCCACTTGTAATACAACAATCAAGGATACTCTTATGACCCCGCTCCATTAGTTGGCATTGATTAAATACAACAATCTAGTGTTCTTTACTTCTATGACTAATAAAAAAAGATAACAGAGCTAACAAACGAAGAAATCAGGATACTAACCATCTAAAAGTGCTTCAGAAACTTCATCTTGTGTTACATTCAACGCCCTTAAAAGTATAGCTATGTTCTGTGACTTCTTTGGGTCCAACACCTGGTTTTCTTTTGGAGTAGGAGGAAAACTTGATCTTCGGTTTGATTCTGTTGGAGCTTGAGTTTGCCCAAAAAGAGTCTCTATCATATCCTCATTCACTCTATATATCAAGTAAACGATATGTTAGACATGACAATCATTCAATATCTGAGGTAACTGAATAATTGACACAGAACCGTTAAAGAACTTTATCTCTACTTACTGAAATGCCCCGGAATTCAACTGATCCCACACCATCACTCGATCTGAAGTCGCTCGTACTTTGTCCCAATGTAAAGGTCTTAGCTTTGGTTTAGCACCATCTCCATCTTCTACCTCACTATGCTCTTCTATAACAGGTGATGGGATTTCAGCTCGAATTGTCGGCTTAGGTGTAGGCGCCAAGAACTGCGGCCTAGGTATTGATGGATCTTTTGCTTCTAAAGATCTTGCAGTTCCTAGGGGTGGCGGAGGAGGTGGTGGCCGTGGTGGGAGCGGAACCGAGCTACTTCTCAAATTTCTTGGACTTGTATCATTTACAGCCTTAGGAATCATTAAATTAGGTGGTGGTCCTGGTGGAGATTGATATTTTGTGTTCCTTCTCGGAACTTGATTTCTTGGAGGTTGTAGTATTGGTGGTGGTGGAGGTGGAGGTGGTGGTTGTGTCAACTCAGACAATTTAACATCAGGAGAAGATGAAATCGACAGACGAGATTTTGGAGACGATCTCTTAGAATGAGGAGTAGTACTAATAACACTAGACTTGAAACTACCAAAGAAAATCTGACGAGGAATTGAAGGACTTCCACCAACAGCTTCATTCTGAGGACTATAAAATGTATCTTCTGATGACATTGCAGAAGGAGATGTTCTATATGGAGCTTCATATGATATATTGGGAGGCGACGAATCACCACCAAGTGGATTTCTAGTCAATGGTGGTAATGGTTGTAATTCAGGACTTGGATGATTCAATTCTGATCTACGGAGTGATTGCAATTTATGATATGGTGAACCATTACTATAATTATTAGTATCAGAAGAATTAGAATTACTTACTCTTCTATTTGAAGCGGGTTCCATTGTACCTAAATAAAGGAATTCAGAAGTGGGTGGCATTGATTCTTGTTGTTGCTGTGAATTTCTTGTTCCAACAAGTTTTTGTGATGATGATTCAGTGGAATGTTTATGCCTATGTTTATACAAAAAAAATGCTAAAGCAGATAACATACCTAATGTTACAATACCAACTGAAATTGCTACTGCAACTTTTTTAGTTGGATTTGAAGCTGAAGTTGCAACTGGTACTTGTGGAGATACATTTAATGGTGATGGAGTAGAAGTAGTAGTGGGGGGTTGATCTGGGGTGGTGGTTTGTGTCCCATTTGGGGTTTCAGGAAAAAATGGTTGCTTTGATGGGTCTGGAATTTGTGCTGCTGATGAAGGTGGTGGTTCTGTGGTGGTTGCTGGTGGTGTTGTAGCTGGAAACAATGGTTGATGTAAAATCCTTCTATGAATTTCAATACCCAGAAGCTCAATCTCTGTATAACTTTTTGAAAGATATAAAATTACTGAAGATACAACTAAAAAAAACAACATTTTCTTTCTAATGTAAACTGCTTTCATTTTGTGTTTTGGGTGATTTCTAGATCGAATTACTAAACTTGGTTTGTAAATCTGGGTTCTTGTTTTGTTTTACTGACAGAAAAGAAGGTTCCGTTGGTTAAGTATTTTGTCTGCAAATTTTTAATGAGGAAAGGAAAGAATCTGCTATACTAGCACTACTACTTTCGTTTTCTCTTCTCACTTTTTTTTTATCTGGTTGTTTAATTTAACTTTATGTCAGGTTTTTATTATTAATTTTTATGGAATTTAGGGATGATGGTAATGTAGTGGAATTTTAAAGTTATTATCAGAAAAAGAAATCATAATAATTACTCTTCTACTGCATAATTAAGTCATGGACAGATTCATGGGAGTTGAAAGGTTGTTGTTGGTTATTACTGATTAAAACGGATGAATCTCAATTTAACTGTTTCAGTCTCAGAATGTGACATTTGCAGAGGTGCCTAACAGCTCAGTGCTTGGAGAAGCTGAAATCAATCTCAGATTTCAGAAGCAAAAACAATTTAATTCTATAAATCATTCTGATATTGTTATCCTAAACTAGCTTCTGATTTTCTAGAAATTAAAAAGTAATTTCCAACTTCTCTTAAGCCTTCGGTAGCACAGCCGAGACCATAATCCTGCTAATTGAATACATCAAACATTTGTCTTGTTTGATGTATAAAAAAAATGCAACTCTAAGAGCCACTAGCACAAAGTCATATTTGTACGCATCTAAATATTTGTTTTTTTTTCCGAGAAAACCATGGTTATGGATTTTGCTTTATGTCAAACCAAGAAAGACGAGTAATTGAAAAGAATGTTGATGGCTGATGCTGAATTATTGGTTTTTTCTGTTCATATATTTTCATTTTTCTAAACTATGTGGGGGTGTTAACCAATAATTTTAACATTCATTTTTCGTTTTTGCCTTCTTTCTTCGTAAAATAACTTTTCTTTTCTTATTTTTTTTATTTACACAATGGTGAACAAATCGATCTTTGTCGAACTTTTAAAAGAGGACCATAAGAGAAGGATATTGATGATGAATGAACAAAAACAATGTAGAGGAGGAGGACCATAACACCACAATTGTTGTTGCTCCCTAATCTGCATGATGCAAAGTGAAGATACTTGCGGAGGGACATCTTATAAGTGTTAAGTGTTCCAAAAAGAAGCCTTCATAGCATGGTTGTGTTCACAGAAATGGAACTTGTGTGATAAAATGTAATTAGCTTATACTCCCTTAGTCCTATAAAAATAGATATTTTTATTTTTTCATAAAATTTAGTTGGTGCATTACTCGATTATATTAGTAAAACTAATTGAATGCATCTATTTGTACCAAATGACACCAAAACTCGTTTGGCTCCGCATAAAGATTAAGCTAGAGTAAAAGAGGTGTTAGAAGGTAAGATTTATTACAACGGTCTTTTTCTTTTTGACTGGCATAGAACAATACAACACAACACGACACCATACGTCACATCTAATATATAATAAAACACACTTGATATATTCTGATATTTAGTGTTGTGTCGTGTTATGTTGTGCAGCTTGTGCCGGCATTGTGCTGGCATACTTCATACTATTTTCTTTGAACGTGTGAATACTTGTCGGTAAATGGGATATCGACCTCTCTTCAAAGAGAACAAAAGACTTCTTACAACAAGGAAAGGGGTGGAGAAAGAAGGTGAAAACAAGAAAATAGACTGCGCTATATACCACGAATGAATGATTATTTGTAGGTTTAGGTATGTGTTTTGTGGCGTGGAGAATCTAGTTGAAGTCACAAAATTGTACCCCAAGTTGAGTGTGTTTTTGAGGAAAATGACAAGTTCTGGAATTTGGATGCTAGTGTACACACTAAAGTCGAAAATCAATTTATTTTATGGACGATCCTGGTTAAAGTCGGTGGGGGTAATTAGGGAATATATTCACAAAACAGGGAATATTTTGAGGTTAGATATGTAATTCGAGAACTGTGACAATTTTGTCTCTGTATCTTAGGATGAACAGAATAAAATATGGATATTCCGACCGTGATCCCCCGAATCCGGTGTGATTTAATGTTTTTTATGATCCACGATTCTTACACTTGAGCATCTCCAAACTTGGAACACTAGGAAATATGCTGCCTGTGGGCTTGGACCGTTTGGTCACAGAATCCAAATTAACGTTTTCATCTCCGAGAAAATTATTGCGACGACCTTGGCACCATGACTGGATGCACCACCTTTTCCTCTGGTTGTACACTATGACAAGCACTAAGATATTGGGAGACTGATGGATAACAATTGTTACTGTGTTCAGTATGTAAATAGTCAAAAAACCAATTCGAAACTGATCGACTTTTACACTCTTCAAAAACACTATATCAAACGGGGTGAGGTATAAAAAAATTGGAATTTTAAAATACTACTGATGGTTTGATTTTAAAAAAATAATAATAATAATACTTCCCCAGTTTTACTTTAGATAAAAGTTATGGAGTTTTTACACAGATTAAAGAAAATGAAAAAGAATAATTTTTTTTCTAAATATAACCTTAATAATATATTCCTGAAATATTTAAATCTCTTAGCTTTTAGTTGTAAAGATAAAAAATATTTAGAAATATATAGTGGAGTTGTTTACATCGAAAATATTTTTAGGCACAGAACACAATTGATTTGATGATGATGATAATGATGATGTGAAATAATGGTAAGAACAAGAATTAAAGATAAATAGAGAAGATATGAGTTTAACGTGGTTCGACGAGTTATGCCTACATCCACGGATGAAAATCCCTTGGGGAGAGATGTTTATTGATATAAGCATTACAATGGTGTTTCTCATGGTTGAGAGAGATATGATGTTTAGGGTTTTCTTTCCCCCCTCTTGCCTGTCTTTTTAGGGTTTAGATCCCCTCTATTTATACAATTGAGTTTCTATGATAAATCCTAATTTTGAATAAACTCCATCGGTGGTAACTTGGTCAGCAAGGCATCTGGAATGTTCCAGAACTTTTACCGTAGTGACTTGATCAATAAACAATCTAAAACTTTCCATAACCTTCTTCTAGGGTTCTGACATTGGGTCGGTTGGAACGAACTGGTAGATTGGGCTGGCAGTTTGGATGGATGGCTGGCAGACTGGCTGGCTGGCTGGACCGATGATTGACGCATGGATGGCTACAGGATTGGCAACATAGATGGGATATTAGCAGCATAGCTGGTAGACTGGCTGGTCGTGGACGGAAATATTGGTCGCTGCCCATGGCCGGATATCGTGGCCGCAGGTCTTGACCCCGGGTCAATTTGGATGGCAGGCTGTGGGCTGGGCCGGATGAAGTGGATCCTTAGGTCGGGTTGACAAACTGGGTCTGACAGAATGGGCCGACGAACTGGACCTGACAGAATGGCTATTTTACACATGATACAGATAGGAGTATTTAAAAAATCTATTTAAAAGTTAATTATATACAGTTTTTTATATCTGTGTATGATTTTAAAGTAGAATTAAACCATAAGAAACTAGACAAAAAGAAAAAGCATCGTCAGCTAAGGAATACAAAAAAATCTCAGAATCCCCCTCTAAAATGTAAAGCAAACAGTATTAGTTTCTATAATGTTTTGATCAAATAACACTTATTGTTTCTAGACTCGTCTACGCTACCTTTTGTAGAATGACGAAAAAGAAACGAATTTTTTTTTGTAGAACACGCTAAACCTGAAGAATAGGTAAAATCATTAGTCATATGTGTATCGTATGGGTACGATAATCTACAACTTTATAATTGTTAGTTGGCTGGCCTCCTTTTCCAAGAAAATGTCTTTTAACTTCCACTCAAACTGGATCGAGCCTGCTAATCTAGGTCATTGGTCAGTCAGACAACGGCTAGTCTAATTTATATCCCGATATTTTTTTGTATTATATATATATATATATATATTTAATTAAAGGGGACTTACTTATATTCTAAGATTAATTGGACACACATTTTGGATCGGATATATGTTTTTGTGGTAGTAAAAGTGAATTTGGGATCAGGATTCACTGTAAAGATGAAACAAAAGCAAGAGTTGAACTATAATAATAATATTAATAATGAAAATCCACACACTACACAGGAGGTGTTGGTGCCTGTCTTTGAGTATGATGGTGCGATGGGCATAATTATAAATCCACATGATGACCATGGATAGAACGGAATTATGTAAAGCGTCGAGCAAAACTTTTGAGGAACTAATTATTAAAACCTTATTATGTACTCACTTTTTTCTTTTTTATTGTGCAACTCACTTCAATTTGAGAGACAACCAAAATAAAACTAACCACCGTGGAGTTCAGATTCAAAATTTGCAGAATAAAAACTGTCATCTAATTCTATGATCCAAGCTAACGTTTACGTACTTGTTTAAATGTGAACTTAAATTAATTCTGGTGTGTCCAATGGTTTGGCACACTAGATTTTACTTTTACAGTAAATGATTGGACGCAAAAAAAAAAAAAAAGAAACTGCGAAAAAGAATATTCCGCACCAGAAAAAAACTTGTTTGACCTTTTTATTTCTATACTTCCCTTATACTTTTCTACAAAGTTTGTTATTTTTGTCATGTTTTCTCACACTCTTTTTACATCGATATTCCGGGGTTATTATTTATAGTAAAAATGATTAAATTTTTTAGCATTAATTAATTAATTGATATTAACTAGTAACTAATTGTGAAGAAATTATATTTTTTTAATTAATTACTTAGATTACATCCTCTCATTCGAATATTGTGTTCTTGACACTTTTTAAGAGAAAAATTACGAATGAGTTTGAACTAAAGGAATTACATTGTTTTTTAAACTTCAAACTTATTTTCTCCCAAGTGGTTGGAGCTGAACCTTGATTTTCTTTCTTTTTTTCCTCGAGTATTTTGGAAAACTTCGTTGTTTTTTTTTGCAATAGCAACAAATAAGAACTTTGTCATCACCATTCTCACTGTCACCTTGGTGCATAATTTCTACTATACCAATACAACCTCGCACATGACAATTTGACCCAGCCCAGAGGCAAACTCCGGACCCGTGATCTTTTTCACCACATGCGAAACAAGAGAAATTAGTTGGAAATGGAACAGATGAACCCGAGCAAGGTTGGTGTCTTCAATTAGTAAATTTATCCATTCAAATGCTCCACAATCTGATTTTTGGCATTTGACGAACAACCTCCCTTCATTGTTCTTTGTATCCGACTCAAATATCTTGTGCCCGCCTTTGCAATTCAGTCTTTAACTTTGAGAGTACATAAATGAACAAAGGGTGCTCCTATGGTTTTTAGATTGACATATGTCGCATTTTATGATCTTGGAACAAAATAAAATTCTTGATAAGTAATCAGAAGAAAGAAGAGGAACCTTAGAACATTCCATGTTGCTTATATTTTTTTTGTTTTCAAAAATGATGTTGAATTTTGTTGTTTTATAGTGCAAAATATTGTCGTTGGGAGTTATATTAAATTAGAAAATTAAACTCTTACCAACGACTATTTTTTTATTAAAAAATAGCCGTTGTGGGTTTTGTTAAATTTTGTTTACACTCCTCTTACACTAACTATTTGAACTAGATTTAATGTGCACGTGTGAACTAATTGATTTTTTTTTTGATTTTTTTTTAAAACATAAGTTACATAGCGACTTTCATTCATTAAAATTCCAAACATAGGGTTACAATGTTTGTTTGTTTTCAAATTCAACTAATTAAAATATAAAATAAAATCTACTAATAGAAAATAACATTCAAATAACTCAAACTTAAAAACTAGAAATAACTTAAACCTAACGAACTAAAACTAGAAATAACATTCAAATTACTTAAACTTAAGACAAAATTTGTTGGTAATTTATGGAAGTGGAGGCTGGCCATAATGAATCAAAATCTCATTCTTCATTCCTTTGATGACCGGTTGTTCCCATTCATGCAATGTATTCAAATCAATTGCTAGTATCTTCAAGTCGGTTTCTCTTTGTTGGTTTCTGGCTAAAAGGTCATTGTTATCACTTAACTTCTTAAGCTTCTCGGAATCTTCATCAAACTTGGTCATCCTTAGTTGACTTTCTTCTTTAAGAAATTATAACACCTCCTTCAATCCTTCATTTCTTGTTCTAGCCTCGCGAGCCAACCATTTAGACCCATCTCTACCTAAACCCCTCTCGTTTTCATTGACAAAAATTGGTATTCTTCGTACCCGGTAGAAGTAGAACCAGGAGTTGATTGTGAACCTTCGTTTGTAGTAATATTATCATCATCACCCTCTACATTAATATTGGTTTGAGAGGCTTGACTTTTTTCAATTGGTGGTTCATGATCAATAATTTATGGATTAAAATATGGATGATACGTCTTCAAAATTTGGAAAACTCTGTCAAGTCTCCAAGCCTTTCCATTCACTGGGTCTTCTTCGTACATATTTTTACCTTCATGGTACTGAAAGAAAAAACAAATATTGTTAATGTTAGGTGGTAGTGACAATTAAAGGAGATTTTTTTTGTTACTACTTATATAATCTGGTCCCCCCAAACCACTAGGCTTGTTCCGAGAATAAGCCCGTACACAAGAAGCATATTTCTTAACTTTTTTTTTCAACGTGGTAACTCTTTGTTGCAATGCCTTTATAGTTTGGTTGGTATTACCCTTCCATGTTGCTAAGTACTCGTCTCTAATTCGGGTCCAAAACTCTTTTGATTGTTGATTTTTACCTACAATCGCATCCGAAGTAATCGCTACAAAAGCATTGATTAATGTTACATCTTTATCGCTACTAAAAACTGCCCTCATGTTCTACAAAAGCAAACAAAATTTGTATTAACTAAAAAGGAAAAAATATCGAAAATCAAGAGATTGGTGTGTTTGTTGAATGAAAACTAGTCCAAATTTATAGAATTTTCAAATAATATAGTTGTTGGTTTTTCAAACAGCTGGAGGATAAAAGCCGCAAGATGGAGAGAGACTATTCGTTGGTGATCCAATTAACTCTGGTGCGCCCAATGGTTTACCGCATGTGCACCCAATCATTGTCTTTAAGTCATTGAGCCTCCAGTAGCGACATGGGTTCCTGATTACCCCCACCCCCCCCACCCCACCCCCACCCCCACCCCCCATTTGGACTTAAGTCCACCAAATGCACGCTCAATGTCCCTCCTCTTAGCATTCTAGTAATCATTAAAAAGTTATTTCCTTGGACTCAAATTCTCCCTTTGACCCTTGTATGCCTGCACAAACACTGGACAATTTGGATATATTCCATCCCCTAGGTAATACCCTAAATTGTAGCTTTGGCCTAAGATTTGATAAATACAAGGACGCGTTATACCATTGAGCTCTCTATCAAATAAACCCGAAGCCTCTAACAAATTAATATCATTGTTCGATCCTCCCATCCCAAAGTGACTATGCCAGAACCATCTATCATACGAAGTTGCATCCTGTAGAACAACAGTTGGAAACTTATCATGTCCCACGTGGTGCCATGCTTGATCAGTTGGGAAATTTCCCTATGCCCAGTGAAAACAGTCTACACTACCAAGCATTCCTGGGAATCCACGAGCTTCATTCTCTCATAATAACCTTCTAGTATCATCGACGGTAGGCATACGCATGTATCTTGCATTAAACACCCAAATTACTGCATCCATAAACTTCTTAGCATAGTGGTAGATGGTGGTTGCACCCATCTGTGTGTAATCATCTAAACTATCTACAGTAATACCTTTGGCTAGGTGCCTCATCACGTCTATCATCTTCATGTGAGGAGTGTGCCCTAGGATCCCAGCAGCTTCACTCCGTTGTATAAAATCGGGATCAAATTCACAAATTTGTTCTAAAACTTTAAGAAAAAAAGGTCGAGGCAAACCGAACCTTCCCTTGAACGTTTTAGGTCCATATCTACAGTTGGGGTTGAAATAATCTTGCATCATCTTAGCATCAGCCTCAACACGAGCTCTATGGATATGTCTTATGTTCTGTACCTCAATCGGTACGGGTTGATGTAAATCATGTGCCTCTTGGACCACGACTTGACACAAGATGAGTGCATTCCGCCCATATCATCATCTTTACCTACAAGATGTAACCCATACTTATGTCGCATATATCTTCTATAAGGTCCCTCCGTAGTGCACCTAAAACGACAACAACAAAGTTTGTATTAAACACTTTTAAGTAACATAAAAAAAAGAGTAATTAAAAAAATTTCACAACGAAATATAAAACGCCTCAAATCATAATTCAAACAATCACAAAGTAATTAAAAAAAAATAAAAAACATCAACTAACTAATCAAAATGTTTAAAAAAATGCACAAATATAATGACAAGCTTTCATTAACTGCATAAGTTAAAGTCCAATTTCACAAAAAATAAGTTTAAGTTTTCATTCATCAATGATAATTATCATGCTGAGTTTCTGGTACAAAGTCTGTATCATCACCACCAGCACTAAGTCCTAAGAAATCAAAATCATATGATGGATTAGACAAATTTGCACGACTATCATCTACAACTGGTGTATAGCATTCTTGTGAGGATGATGGTTTTATTGCTTGACGTTTACGACCACGATCTTGAGTTTGATTCTCCCATTGTTACCCTAGATCATATGTGCCTCTCAAAGTCTGTTCTTCCTGACTCCCAGAGAAGTCCAAAGATATTGAAGGAGTCCCTGAAAATGAACTACTTGCATGAAATCGATGTTTTGTCTCATCAAATACTACTTGTATACTAGCTTGGTTGCATACGTACTGCTCCATGGAAAAGTTCTACAACTCTTCCTGCAAATAAATTCCTGAAAAGTTAGTAAATTACTAACATTTTTACAACAAACAATAATAAAAGTAAAATAAATGTTAGAGAATTTTATACTAACCATTGTGATGTTCATTTGTGAAAAATCAAATGGATTTGTTGTCGGCCTTGGCACATCTACTAGATGTTCATATCCATTGTTGTAGAAAGGAAAATTCCACTCTATTTGAAGAAGTTGTGTCATATGCTCTCCGACTGCACATATGCATATGATTGTGACGCCATACTAGGAGGAGGATGATCAGGAAGCAATCGTTGAGCAACATTAATGTTACCACACCAATCTCATCATGGTTTTGTGCATGTTGTGTTTCTATCATCAAAGGTCCAATAGTTTTGAGTTTCCAGAACTGGGCATATAGATCATCATTGACTGTAAAATAGTGATACAATGGCTCGAGCACAGAAGAATCGACATTCTCCAATCTAGGAGGATAAAATGGGATTGTAATGTCCCTAGTTACCTGCCTAATACATCTCTCGGACAAGTATGCAGAAGACTGGGTTCCCTTTTCTGGGTCTATGAAAATAACTCTCTTTTTAGACAATATTAATGCAGCCTGAAACTCTGGTGAATGACTGTGTGTACTATTAATAGTCCATGGGTGCCGAATTACCATACCTTCGGTTCTCATGTCAATTTGATCTCGGGCTTGACTAATCGAATGTTTGTGAAGATCTTTATGTCTTTTCTTATCTGAAAAGACTAATGGCATGGTGGCAATTTAAGTTAGAATTAACTAAGATGTTTTTCAATACTGGTTGATAGTTATGAAAGTAATAGTAGTACCAGAATTCCAAGATCATCCACATCCCACCCATATCTTTTGACTCGTATGAAGACCACATGTCAAGAAACTTATACAAATTACCCAAGGCAGGAGTCCCCCAATCATAAGTCCCAATATCATGCAAGTTATGCAACACTACACACTAACGTTTGTCAACTCTTCCAGTAGCGTTTGCAAATAGAAATCGACCAGTACACCAAAGCAAGAACATTCTAGTTAATTCCTCGACAATCTCTCCATTGGGTCTGCCTGCTCTACTCTCAATATAATATCCCAAGTGTGAACAAGGTATAACATTTGACTTTGACTCCCATTTGGCGTGAACAAGTCCATTTTCTACTCTATCATGGTAATGTTCTAACACACCTCTGAAACATAAATCGTTCATAGCTTCATATTCTTTTACTCAATAATTTTCATTTGGAAGCTGTGGAGTTCTCTTATCTCCTCCAATGGGAATACCCATCAACCTATTGAAGTCTAAAGGTGTCAACCCTATATCAACCTCAATGGAAATGAAAATTTTTAGTCTTCTTGAACCACCTCTCACAAATGGCTTCACATAATCTCTGATCATTGTTCTTGAAATCAAATTCAAATACGGAAGGAAAACCACATTGGTCACAAAACAAAAGTGCTTCAATATTATCATATACAACTATGTTGTAAAACTCATTCACACTTTTCCAACCACTCCTAAATTTGAAGTTACGTGACATGGTTAAGCTATAGTTACATCTATGTTTTGTTTTGCCATTTCTTTCGGACAATACTTCAAGTTGGCTCAAATCGATGTTCTCCATAATATAATGAAGCAAAAACAAGCATACACAATTAACAAATGGAACATATAGAGCTTTCTCCATTTCAATCATGTTACAATGTCAATTACATAGCAAATATCATCAAAACTACTACCAATCATGTTATAAATATCAATTTAAAATAAATAGCATAAAAAAACCTTTAAAAAATCAATTCAATTTTTATGCTCAAATTAAACCCTAAAACCAACATCTAATCCAAAAATCAATCAACTTTAGTATAAAATACATTAACGAAGTATACAAGATTAATTCAACACAACATTCAATCATAACATCAATCAAAATCAAAAAGAAATCAAAAAATGAGTTTATTTCAAATTCATACCTTGAACTCGTTTGTGGATGAAAATCCCTCAAAAAAGTATCAATAGAACCCATTTTTCAAGAAGTATAAACCTAAGCAAACGATTTGAACCAAAATCCCCAAAACTCAGTGATGTAAGCCATGCATGAGTGTGTTCTTGAGGGAAGGTTGAAGAAATAAAAGAGAAATGAGGAAGATCGAGTTTTTACACAGTTTTCTTTGCGGCAAACGATTGGGCGCAAAGACTTTGGTTGACTGGTCATGTGCCCAATCGTTTGCCACAAAGAACATCTTTTTCTCTGTGGAAAACGAGAGGGAGCAACAATGGAATAACCGTGGTGGTAAGAACTTGACTCAATCTGACGTATAAGAGAAGTTGAATCTTGAATCTTGTCTCTGTAGTGGTTAGCCTAAGCCCAAAGTTAACTTCCGTTTGGCAGATGTTTATTTTTATTGATAATTTTTTTTTCTGACATATGTTTTTATAGTAACATTGTAAAGTTGCTAACTCTGGTAAACAACTCTTCCAGAATCCGAGTTTGTGCATCCTTTGAAACTGGGGGCGCATTCCAGCTCTTTTTATTGGAGAAATTTTTGGAATGAAAATCGGTGCTGGTTTTTACTTTCAGACAAAATAATTTCAATTTAAAACACAAATTTTCATATAATTTTTTTTTCTCTCATATTCTTTAAGTCTTCTTTTCCACTTTTATACCTCCAATCTAGACCAAATACAATTCAAACCGTGTTAGGCATAAAAGAGGTGATTCCAAATATTATGTTTCACCTATTTACCACCAAAACTTTTCCTATTACATTCTTATTTGTCTTCTTCTTCATTAATCTTCTCTTTCATCAAAAACTATTAATCTTAATTAGTAATTTTGTTTAATTGCAGTACACCGAATATATAATACTTATGTATCTTTTATCATATAATTTGCCGAGAAATAAACAAATTAATCAGCTAATAATCCATAAACCATTATTATGGAAGATTCCACTATTAAAAATCTAGGGAAAAATATCCAAAGCTTAGATGGATTGAACATCTAACAAGATTATGTTAATTCAAAATCAACAAGTTTGGTGTAATCTTGCTATTCGTATTTCTTCAATTTCGATAAACCAATGAAAGTATTCAATTTTTTATTTATTTATGTGTTACTAGATAATACTTATTAATGAAATGAATTTCAGGTTACATATTGAAAACTCCGAAGAGGAAGAATAATCGTAGTCGTCCAAATTATACGACTGTCCAGAGCTGTCGTAGTCGTTCAAGAATTTAACGACTACAAATTTAATTTTAGTCGTCACTACATGAATGACTAAGTAAATTCGTAGTCGTCAAGAATATTACTGCCACGAACATTCCTAGTAATCCAGAACTTAACAACTACAAATTTCGAAGTGTAAAATTTCCAAATTTTAGTCGTCATTATTTGAACAACTAAAAAGAGTCGTAGTTATCAATGCTACGACCGTCACGAACCATTGTAGTCTTCCGGGATATAATATATGGAGTTTGAACTTCCTTTCTTTTGGATTTTTATATTTATCAAACAAGAAAGATGATTGTAGTCGGTGGATGGAGAAGGAGTATAAAAAGGCGGTGGTCAGTGGGTAGAGATGGGTAGAGATGGAGTAGAAGAAGACGGCCAGTGGGTGGAGATGGAGAATAAAAAAATAGTATATAACTTAGTTTTTTTTTTTATTTCTTTGATTATTGGGTGGTATTATTGTTGGCTGTAAACAAAAAGTCAAATTTAGGATATTTGAAAATTTATATAGGTGTTAATTAGAATAAGTGGAGACGAATGTGAACGGTAAATAGGAAAAATATGGGTGGTTAACAGAGAAAACCCAAATATTATTAGACAAAATTGTAATTCAATTGATGATGATCTAAGTTGATGTTCTCCATTGATATTTATGGGAACTGGATGTTCAACTTAGTGATGTCAATGGGTACTCGTTTACAGTGACCCAAAACGATTCAGATCCAATTCTGGGTCTTAAAATAGGATCCGCTAGCTTTTTAAATACTCGATGGGTATGCTTGATCTGGACCTGAAATCTTATCGGGTCCAATCGAGTATTATTTTATAAATCTTTTTAGTGAAATTCAAAGTATTTGCTTATTTCTTAATTTGATCTTTTCTCTTTTAAAATTTTTTACTTTCATTAATCTTTATTCAGAATATTATAATTACAAATTTCTATAAAAATAATTTAAATTCAAGCTAAAAAGAAAAATATAGTAATTTTTTATGAAAAAATTCGATTTTTTTTTAATAACTGAGGGTAGCTGGAACTGATAAGTACCCCAAAAAAATTCGGTTTGGTTTCTGGTCTACTAATTTAGGAACCCGACTCATAACCATTAAGACTCAAACCCGATTTTTATAATCGGGTTTAGTGGTACCCCGGTGGAACCAGACTATTGATATTCCTTAGTTTAAATGCAGTTCCAAATTGTATGTTTTTTATTCAACTTGTTTGTTCTCAATTATTTTTTTCAATTCCACTTAAAATTAATCTTATTCACATGAAAATGACACTACGATAGAAATGGCAGTATCAGCAGTTGATAAGGCATTACAGATTCCTAACCAATTAGGTAAATAATTTTTTCTTCTATTCTTTGTATCTTTCAAAATATATGATGGATTTACAAGCTTAAAATGGATGTCGATGCGATCGTTCAAATCATTCCTTAGACGAACCCCTAACGTGTGAGCAAAAAATTGCTTCATGGAAATATTATAATTACGCTTGTATATTGGTTAAAGGAACATACAATCGAGAGATTACTGAACACTTGATATCATTCACATACAACATAAATAACAAATTTCTTTATCAGGAATAAAACATATCAGTAACAACTTTCAAATATAAAGAAGAAATATCGAGAAAAAATAACATATAATTTTACTATTTTCTTCATCAGATACAACGTTCCTGATAATGATATGGCTAAACATATGCCGAGGGTGAAGCAGTCAGATACAGTCATTTATACCGTGCATTTTCCTTCTGATGCAAGCAGCGTACACAAGCTCCCCTAACTTACAATCTGGTTAATTTCCTTTCTTGGTCATACCCAATTCACAATTAGGGCATGCCAACATAGTATAGCTTGATAGGGAGTATGAACATCAAGAAAATGAACTGCAACTACCCCTTCAAGTGCGGCAATAATCATCTCTTGTCTTTTACGCTGAGACAAATGGTTTGAGTTACTAAAAGTATTACAATCATCTCAGAATTAGATGATATGAGCGATAATATACTGGACCGAAATGCATCCGCTTACGTACCTAACTATGTATCATGAAGGGATCAAACATGATCATAGTTATCCGAATAGCTAACTCGAATAAAAAAAACAACTCAAGCCTATTAAGGCAAAGCCAACATCGATGCCAAAGACCAATCATTTCAAAAGGATACGCTTAGGCATATAAAATCCACATCATCAATGATTTCCAACTTGTATCACAAATCCAAAAGCCAAGCAACGCCTAATTCTTATAGGCTAAGGGACTATCGCAAGATATGCACAAGATTTTGCATGAATGATACCACCTAGTTCATAAATATGCATTATCATGTTCGGGAAATGCAAATTTATGCAACATTCGTTGTGTTTTTTCGAAATGCATCAAAGTGATACATTCTTGATAAGCAATACAATAATATGATGTTTCGTGTTATATTCTTCCTTGGCATGCAACACATGCAATATGATGCATCATATGCATTTTCAACCAATACCTCTTCCCTTATATATATCTTATTTCACATTTCTACAAAGGAATTCGGGAGTTGTTTGCCATGTACCGAGTCCCACCTCCTTTATGCGACATAACGAATACCAAGTATATGCATCTTTTGGATTCATGATGCATATCTCAAAGTAACGTAGGGACAATGATGCATATCTCGTTCTCGGTCAATGTCCCACTTGCGAAATGCACCATATGGATGCATTCTCAATAATCAATCTGGCATAATAATGCCTTTGCATCATAATGCACACTAGTATAAGCAACATAGAGACAAATATGTATCTCATTATAATACACCTTAAATCAACACTTCCCCATTATATATGTGTTATTGATATTTTTACGGATAGAAATTAGGGAGAGTTTGTTATGTATCACATCCCATGTTTTTTTCACCACTTAGTGACTGCCAAGTTGATGCAGCTTTCGGGTTAATGATGCATCTCTTCTAACGACATAGGGAAAATTATACATGTAATGCATATATCCAACAAACAACAAAGCTTAATGATGCATTTGCCTCATAAAGCTTCCTCAGAAAAATAATTTAATACAATGTCATATTCTCCGAGTAAGGGCCAAACATAAAAATATATTAGCATCATAATGCTTCCCTGGGTAAGAAACATGGCAATATGATGCTTTTGAATCATAAAGCTTCCTCGAGTAAGTTTTAGAGGGATAATGATGCATCTTTGCTTAATGCATCTTAAACCAACACCCCTCCCTATATAAGTCTTACTCGCATTTTTGTATACTACAAGAATTTTTTTCCATGTACTGATTCCCACTATCTCTATGCAACATGATGCATACTAGATGATGTATCCTCGGTAAGAAACACATCACAATGTTGCGCTACTTTGTAAGCGACAAGAATAATAATGCACTAGCATCATAATGCTTCCACGGGTAAGCAATATTGGTAAATACCATATCTCTTGGTAACGGGCAATCATACCGATGCATTAACATCATAATATAAAGCCGATGCATCACTTTTACATAGTACGCGCCACAAGTTCGAGATGGTGCATCTTTTCCTCAGTGACACATCATAATGTGCACACCATTGTCAAATGGTGAATTTCGCAGCAAGATGCATCACTTACACCAAATGTGAATCACGTATTCAGAATGATGCATCATTGTACTCAATGAAGCATCCCAAAGCAATCAACACATGCTTCAGATAATGTTTTATCTCATGCAATGACACATCCCAAAATATGTGTCATATGAAAATTACGGGGTGTCACATTGCTGCTCACATTGAGGGAATTTTCACTGATTGTTCGTTATATCATGAACATGCATAAGATGCTTTCCACCTATTCATCCACTGTAAGCTAACTCAAGCTATCCTATTTGTTTCTCCCATGAGTCTGAGAGTGTAAACCTCGTCGGACCTTACCACTACACAATGTGTTGCTAATTGGTTGAACGTTAAAGATGAAAACCGCTCTTTATGCATAGTTAGTAATCTCGTTTAGTTAATTTTGAAGGCGAGAAACATGCTCCATTTTGAGAAGACAAAGATCATAATTAAATGGAGATTTTCGAAGATGTCAGTTTATGCAACACCTTCTATGATACTAATCATCTTGCTAGACAACCTAACAACTTCGGTCGACATATCCTTGAGAATATTCCTAACTGTATCCCTCCTCCTCCTCATTTATTAAAGATTAATATTGATGGTGCCATTATCTTACTCAAGTCTGTTGCTGCTTTGGTGGTTATGAATGAATATGGAGCTCACGAGGGAAGTGATTAAAAAACTATTAATCAGGTTATCCTTTAGCCGGTGAAGTTACTAGTGTGTTTTATGGTGTATAGGTAACTATCGTTGAAAGAAACATACATATTATGGTCAGAATTCTAAGGAATAAAAGAAATTATATCTACAGGCGTTGCAACATAATTATTCATGACATCAGAGCTATTGCAGTTAGAACGAACTCTATTGAATTTTTTTATCAAGTAAGGCCAACATTACGCACACTCTCTCCAAGTTTTCGTTGAATAACTATATCCACCGGGGGAAGCCTCCTCATAACACCCCCTTTTGTCCTTTGACCCAATGTCCTTGTTGATTAGGGTGTGTGTTTGTTTTTTGACTTTGGTTGTTTTGTTTGTTGTTTCTTTTTCCAATAAAAAAGAAATAAAAAAGAAACAACTTTTAGAATGAAATTATATCATAGATACATACATGTTTCAAGAAAAAAAATTAAAAATAAAATAAAATATAGTATTTTTACTTTCCCTCCTCCCCGGATTTTTACATCCTATATTTGGTTTTATTTGTGCTTTAGCAAACTCCCAATATTGCAACCTATAAGCCTATGCGAGCTAAAAGCATAACAGTCTTAATTATATACATGGTGAATTAATATTCACTTATTGTTTTGATCCTCTCTTTTTCTCTTTCTTCTCCAGAACTCCCAGGGAAAAACCCCCACCTATTTCATTGTTTAAACTTCTTAACCTATTCAGATTTGACTTGATTTCTCAAATCTTTCGATCAAATCAAGATTATTTCTATTAATTTATATCTAATAAAAAAATGATTGTTCCAACAATTTTTTTAGAGCTTTTCTATCTGTTTTTATAGATCTGATGGTGTCTCAATGCCATCCAGGTTTCTTATATGATAACCACAATGGTGTTTTTTTCATGGTGTTGATGCATTATTATTAAGAATCTACTTCGAAAATCAATACGATATTGATCGTGATAATATCAATTTGGGCTTCTTACTTCTTTACTATGGTAGCATATAACATAAATGATGTTGATGATAAAGAATCTAAAGATCAATATTCTAAAGATTAGGAATCAAAATGGTTTTAAATCATAACCATTAGAAAGATGTCAATTTAGTTGATGAAATGTAGGATAATACAATATGGGGTTTTCTTTTTAAGTTTGGAAACCGATAATTTTAATACTAGTTGTTTCTTTCCATTTATTTATGATGTAATTAATCAAGTAAGCAAAAAAATTTATCAATAAAATTATGAGGTATTTTTTTTTTCATCAAAAAAATAAAATAAATTAAAATACATAAAAGAAAAGCAAGATAAAATGATTCGTAGATCTATAATTACATGCTAAGTCTTAATTTTCTTTTTCCGGTTTTAACTCACAATTCCTCACAATATTAAAACGCATGAAAAAATAAGGTAATTCTTAAAACTTTTATTTTGGCTTATGTGTCGACAACAATCCAAGTTTTTTTTTTTAAAGAACCCTGTGCCCTGAATTCTTGTATATAGGACGACACTATATTTAGCATAGTGCTATCACATGCATGAGCACACAATAACAATGATTTTTTTAAGTCATCAGATTTACTCCCATAAGAAACAAAATTTGGTATAAAAAATCAAGGTGAACAAACTTACCATGCATAAAACCCTCACATATTATCTTTTATAAAGAAAAACCATTTTCATTAAAAATGAGACAAAAACCCCATTTCACTTAATACTAATTAAATTTAGATTTTAATTATTTTCAATATACCCGAGATGCCCTTCCATATATAACCTAGGTATTGTAGTTTTAGGGCATTTTTTTCTTCTTCTTCTTCTTCTTCATCTCCCCACCACCATCACCAACAACAACAATACTTCCTCCACCACCATCACCAGCAGCGACACCATCACCAGCAGCGACAGTACCTTCTCCGCCACAACAACACCTTCGTATCCTTCACCAACACCTCTCTTCTTCTTCTTCTCCTCTCCACCACCATCACCAGCAGCAACAATACCTCCTCCGCCACCATCACCAGCAACAACAGTACCTCCTCCGACACAACAACACCTTCGTATCCTTCACCAACAACACCTCCTCCTTTCCCATCGCTTCCTCGTCGTTATTGTTTCTCCTCCACCACTATATGTCCAAATCCACCACCAACAACACCTCTTCTTCCTCCTTTTATCCTCTCCAAACATCACCAACACCTCCAGATCGTCATCGCCGAAAATCTTCAACAAAATATAATGATATATCATCATTGTCAAATTTTGGGTTTTTTGTTGGTGAAATGTCAGGAAAACTATGAAACCTTTTGGGGTTTCATAATTTTTTCATCATTTTGTTTTCATCTGTAATTTTGTTTGAATGAAAAAAGAAAAACTATGAAACCCCAAAAGGTTTCATCGTTTGTTTTGTTTCATCTACTATAGATGAAAAAACTATGAAACCCCAAAAGGGTTCATCGTTTGTTTTGTTTCATCTGTAGTAAGATGAAACAAAAAAATGTAATTGATATGTATGAAACCTTATTCAGTTTCATTGTTTTTTTATATGCTGAGACATTTTTTCTTCAGAAAAATGTAATTGAAATGGATGAAACCTTATTCGGTTTCATAGTGTTTTTTTCATTTGTTTTTTTTATTTGAATGAAAAAAGAAAAACTATGAAACCTTTTTTGGTTTCATAGTGTTTTTTTCATCTGTTTTTTTTTTTATTTGAATGAAAAAAGAAAAACAATGAAACCCCAAAAGGTTTCATCGTTTTTTTTCATCTGAAATTTTATTGAACGAAAAAAAACCATGAAACCAAAACTGAACATAATTGAATCATAAATAAATAAGGGTGAAAACAAATGGAATTGAAACTTTCTAGTACGAAAGCAGTTGACCAATTGATTATACAGGATAAGACTAGGTGAATTTAGATGATGTCAATACACTTTTTGGTAGTCACACTATTAGGAAGATTTGTGCAATTATATTTCCAGCTAAAAGCATTGATATAATTAGATGGAATCAGACCTATAATTGTGTGTTCACCGTGAACTCGACTTATAGGGTAATCACTTAGAGTATTCATAGTGAAGATCATGTTAGTTTCCCTTGGATAACTTTCTGTAAAGTTGATATACCTCCCAAAATAAAGCATTTCTTGTGGAGATGTGTCAATGATTGCTTGCCCGTAAGAAGCAAAATATCTAGATACGTGTCAAATGTCCAAGATGATTACCTCTTTGTTCTAGTGAATCTGAAATTGTGACCTACCTACTAATGGATTGTCAGATTACAAAAATATTGTGTTTTGCTTTAAACCTTAACATTGCAGGTAATATTAAAGGGTTGCATGTTAAGGACTGGATAGGAAGTTGGTTTGATCTGAATGGTAATGGTAAAGCTTGTGAGTCTAAATTTATAACACATGCAGGTTTTGTTTTATAGTACATATGGAAATGGAGGTGTGACATAGTTTTTGAGAAAACTCAAACATACAGATGAAAGTCCTGATTACTCTAGTGAATAAATTAATAAAAGAATGGGAAAGTAATATTGCTAGGCTGAATGTTTCATGATCTAGGATATCTAATGTTGGAAGAAAACAACAATGGCGATTACTTGAGGCTGATTGTAAGCAGATTAATTTTGATGCCTCTTTTATGCAAGAAACTAAGATTACAAGTACACATCTAAGTTTGTTTAATGTTTCAGGTGTATGTGAAGGAGCAACATCTTCCAGGATTAACTCAAGATGAGGAGCAAGCAGAAGCTATTCCAGTTGTGGAAGCTATAAAATGGCCAAAAACAGTTGCATCAGAGAACTTGCATTTGGAAGGGGACAGTTTAAACATAGTAAAAGCAATAAATGGAAGTCTAGGTGTAGTTAGATGGACTAATAATAATATAATTCTTGATTGTAAGTGTTTGTTAAATACATTTCACTCCTGGAAATGCACACATATGCCTAGAAAGATAAATAGATTAGAAGATCATTTAAACAAATGATGTTAGGTATAGAATTAGTATTCAATAAGGAGAAAAACTTCCTAGTTGGTTGGAAACTATTTCCGGAAAGAAACTGAATATAATCTATGTGTAAGTTTCAATAACAATCTTTATTTCCTTATAAAAATATGTATGTAAAAACATCAAAGCTAAACACACTAGAAATCCACCTCCATATAGCCACAGCATAATCACACTAAAAAAGAAAGTCCCTGCAAGGCTGCAATTAGGGCTGCACATCGGGTCGGGTGGGTCGGGTTTGGCCCCACCCGCACCCGACCCGCCAGTTGGCGGGTGACTGGAATGTTCACCCGCACCCAACCCGTTGTAGGACGGGTCGGGTCGAGCTTGACCCGCCAGAAGACGGGTCGGGTACGGGTCACCCGCCCAGATTCAATGCATAGTTGTAGTCACTAGATACATTCTTACACAGAAACAAAGCTTTTCTCCACCAAACACATCCTAAATCTACCCTTGATTCACAATTTCTTTTAAAGAAACAGAAAAATTAAAAGGATGGTAGTCTGGTAGAAAATCAAAACCCAAAGTTCTTCTGCAACTCGATTCAATTCGAGAAAAAAAAACAAAAAAACCAAAGATCTTCTGCAACTCGATTCAATTCGAGACAAAATCCAAAGTTCTACAGCAACTTGATTCAATTGAAGAAAATCACTTCATCAAGTGCAGAAAGTCATCGTCAACAACAGAACCTGGGGATTCATCAACAAAATCGAATCAGATAGATAAGATTACCTCTTCTGATCTTGTTTAATTTGATTGAAATCAGTCTTTCTCAGATTTCGAAATGAAATTTTCGAAAAGAATTTTTTTTTAAGGTTCGTCATTGAGATTTGCTTGATTTCTCAATCTTTTATCCAGATCGAAAATCTAACTTCAGATTTGCAATAAGAACACCTTATTTTACATTACCCATATCACTGATTTCATTTGCATGGAATTTCTCACTGGTTTCATTTGCCATGAAACATCAGATAAAGGGAAAGACGTTGTTGAGATTAATAGATGAGATGGGTTTCGAATTGAAGATCCATAAGGGTTGTTGTTGATAGAAGATTGGGTTTAGCTTGGATTGAAATTTGAGACAGAGAAGATGAAAATTAGGGTTCGTGTTAGGGTTTGGTAAATGAACAAGAAAGAATCAGATAGAGATGGTGATGATGGTTGGTTAGTAGAGAAGTGTGGTTTAACAAGAAATTAAAGTTGGGTTTGTTGGTTGAGATGGCAGTGAGCTCGAAAAGATGATGGATCTGTGGTGGTTTAGATCTGTGATTTGAGAAGAAAAGAAATGGAGAATGGGGCCTGTGAATTCGATTCGAGTTAGTAAAGGATGGTGGTAGTGTTTGGGTCCTATTATTGCTATTGAGAAATTGAGATGTAGAGAAAGGGTTTGGACAGATTTTGAAGGAATAAACAAGAATTGAAAGCAGATTTAGTTGATGTTGTTGCTTTGTTATAACAGGATTATGTTGAATTTGAGTTCAGTGCATATTAAGAAATGATGGAGGTATAGTTGAACTGAATTTATGTTGTTTCTCCATCATCGTCACTTTTGTTTCACTACTCTCTTTTTCTCCTTGCTATGGTGATTTAGAAGAAGAAGAAGAAGTCAGATCTAAGAATACCTGAATGTTCTTTAACAGGAGACTGATTGTTTCATCCTTTGTCGCTTGATGTCTTCTGTCCATCATGACACCTCTTGACTGATTATCCATCTCATCCCTCAAATTTTTATCAAATCGACGACTCAGATTAAACAAAGCTATCTAATCCAAGGGCTAGGAAATAAGGATTTTTTTAGCGGGTTGGACGGGTGGATCGGGTGAGAGAAGGTGTCACCCGCACCCGACCAGCCAGAAGACGGGTGATAGAAGTTATTACCCACACCCGTCACCCGCACCCGACCAGCCAGAAGACGGGTGATAGAAGTTATTACCCACACCCGACCCGTTCATCAGCGGATTGGGTCAAAATGGGCGGATGCCGATCGGGTTGGCGGGTTGGGTCGGTACGTGGAGCCCTAGCTGCAATTATACACCACCGAGCATAACAAACAAACAGATGCCGTACTTTCCAGGCTAACCATAAGGTATTTGATACCCATCCCGACCGAAGACTTCAAAGCCGCGTATTTTCCCTCTTCCTTCGATTGGGAGAGGGGAATTTCACAATTAAGGATTTCTTTTTCTCTTCTTCTAAATCTGAATCCGAATTAACTAATTGAAAATCAAATTGTTCAATTTATCTTCATCAGATTAAAAATTTTGTACAGAATGGGGAATATATTCGTGAAGAAACCGAAGATTACAGATGTTGATAGAGCGATTCTGTCTCTCAAAACACAGCGAAGAAAGCTTGGGCAGTATCAACAGCAAGTTTTTCCTCAATCATTTCTTCTTTATTTCTGCTTTGTTTGACTCTGAATTTTACTGAAACTATTGAATTTTGTTGAACAATGAGGAGATTAATCATGGGCAGGGGTAAACAGATTCTTTATTGACTTTTTCATGGCTTATATGGTTATTTGGGAGATGCCCCATAATTTGATTTACCATTGAACTGTTTTAGGGCAGACTTTGCTGTGTTTAGAGCCTGTTTACACTATCTGAGACCATAGCATTATTAACATGGATAATGCCATTTTGCTGTTAAGAGTAAGGGAGGATATAGGTCAAATTGAACGATTTAATCATTTGGATATAACTATATTGTAAACTGACATATTAATCTCTGTTGATTCGAAGTGTTTGGAGTTTCTTGGAATTAATAGATGGATTGTTTACTATGGGTCAGCCATAGTTTCATGTAGTACTTGTGAATCAAAACATGATGTGTGTTTCTTTTTGTGTTTAGGAATCTTTTTTGTGTTCTTTTTATATAGGCCTGCTTATTCATTTTTACAGAATTTGGACTTAATTAATTCATTTGTAAAAATGGTTTTTTCATACTTTTCCGATCATGTTGTTCTGAAAATCATGCTTGTAGGTGGAGTTTCTCAGAGGTTGTTTAAATCGTAAACCTAACCTGGACTAGGCTTCTGGGACTTGGAACTATTTCATTGGTTCCCGTCGTTTCTAGTTATAAGTCTTGTGAGGAATTCTTGTATGACAAGTAGGATATGAAATCGTCAAGGGTATGATATCTTTGTGTGACTTCTTTCATTTTTCTGTTTCATGTTATTTCTTCAGCTTGATGGTGTGATTGAAGCTGAGATGAAAGCTGCTAGAGAATTGATTCGTCAGAAGAAGAAAGACAGGGCCTTACTTGCATTAAAGAAGAAAAAGACCCAGGAAGAATTGTTAAAGCAAGTTGATACCTGGATTATGAATGTCGAGCAACAAGTAAGTAGTCCGCAAACAAATTATATTGCAATATTTTGGAGTTGTCAAAAATGTATAATCTGGACTTCGTTTTAAGTTGTCATGTATCTTAGAATACAATATATTTTGCTATAAACAATACATTTAACCTTGATCTTGGCTTAGTTGAACGACATTGAGCTTACAAGCAAGCAAAAGGCCGTCTTTGAGAGCTTGAAAGCAGGAAATAATGCTATCAAAGCTATACAAGGTGAGATCAATTTGGACGATGTTCAGAAATTGATGGATGACACTGCTGAAGCACACGCATACGAAGATGTGAGTTTTGTAATGTTATAATACTTTTAAGACAATTATGTATTGCCCAAGCTTAGGCTTTTCTTTTTCCTTGCATATTAACAAAGATTACAGGATATCTTTGTGGTGGTTTGTTATGGATCTTCTCATTATTTCTTTTTCACCTCTTTCTTTAATAGACATCTCAATCAGCTGGCTTGCCCAGATGGATTAGTCAGGTCCCCTTTAAGTCTGCTTTGAGTTTAGCATTTATACATAATTACTTCAGCCAGAACCTTTGTCACTTTATTGTGTTGCTGACATTCAATACTTGCAAGTCTCATGTTGACTTGCAGAAAGTACACCTAAAATCTAAACTCTAAATCGAACTTGATATAAACCACTACCCACCAAGATAAATGAAAGCTAGCATGACCCAAAAATAGATGTTTGCAATATCCGATATCAGACAGGCAGAAATTTGGACCAACAAGATTTTTTTTTTTTGCTCGAGGCAATGGTGCAGTGACTGTGAAAACTGAATGTCCAGTGCTGTCTTTCTCTGGTTGAGTGGTTGGTCAGTTTAAAGTCGCGTATTCTCTTTTGTATCTTTATCGTGCCCGTGATTTCTCATAAATGCTAAAAACATGAATGGCAGCTGGTCTGATGCGAATGCATGATAAATTAATAACGTTTTAAGTCAGGCTTAATTTTGTTAACCCTCATTTTCCCTTTAAGCTTTTGTTATTATTGATAATTGACCTGTTTGGCTTGACTTGGCTTATCATGATTGTTTCTACTCTGAAAGCACTCACACCTTTCTTCCTTTTTCTGCAGGAAATTAATGCGATACTCGGGGAGAAGTTATCAGCTGAAGATGAAGAAGATGTTTTGGCGGAGTTTGATAACTTGGAAACAGAAGTATGTATATTAATTACTGACAGTACTCCCTTCACAAGCTTTATTACTTTTTTAGATATCAGGATCTAATTAGGTGGCTTCAACCCATTGGCGTATCTAGTGTCCTCTTTGTTGTCTGCTAGACCTAATATTACCAAAAATTAGGGGTCCCGGTATTAGTAGTTATTCTCCATGTAGGTACGAAGTTTGCTTTTTTTTTAGTTGGAATGATATTACCGAGCCAGCCTTTTGACAAGACTTGCTTCTTCAAAGTTTAGATGGGATTAGTTGTGTTATATACCTAAAGCTAGCCTTTTTCTAACACTGCTTCTATATATAGTTTGTGCACTTAATGATAATAATCTCTCTATGTTGGTCACTATCTACTTTCATATTTATATTTGTTCGTTCTATTCTTCAATTGAAACCTAGACCCTTAATTTTCTTCTAACCTGTTTGAAATAATTTATTTTCAGCTTGCACTTCAAGATATGCCAGAAGTTCCTGGTCCTTCAGCGACATCTCTGGAGAAACTTAGCGATGATGAGGACCTGGTGCTACCAGATGTGCCCACAAAGACCCCTGTGGTGGTTGCAGATGGGGAAGAAGAGGCTTCAGGCAGAGTATCTACTCGAAGAAAAGGTCTTTCTCTCTCCCTCCCTCCCTCCCTCACACACACACACACACACACACCCATACACACACACGATTTCTTTGCAAACTGAGAAATTTGACTTTCTAATCTTTAATGCAGTATTGGAGGAACCCTTACCTGCTTAATCGACCCAGAGTCTAAGATGGTTATTGCTGTATACTAGCTATGAATGTGTCTCAACAATGAAACCGGAGGATGTTTTATGATCAGTGAACCATCTCAGCTTCTTTACATTGTAATATGCTACATTTTGTGTTCAAAACTTTTTGGGCATTTGTCCCTCAATAACAAATGCACCGGCTAATTTTAAACCGTGCAATTATAGCTTGAAAGTGTGGATCTTTTCACTTCTGATCTGTAAAGTTGTCCTATTTCATCTTGAATACTACTTGGTTTTTGTATCTTCATGCCATACAATACAAATGTATGATTGTAGAAGTGTCTGAATATTATCTAACATTTAGTTTGTATTGAGAGAAGGTAACCAGGTGACATATCATTGTAGGATTTTAAACACAGTTTTTTATCAGGAATGTTTTTCCTGGTGTCCCAAATGCTTAATTCGTATTTGACATGAAGTTGTACAACTTCACAGCTAAGGGACCTGGAAATAGAACTGGAATTTGTTCCTTTCTTCCTGTTGCACACTTGCACCCTACTTTGCCCTTTGTAATTCCACCTTGGGCTTTAGCCAACTTTATACTCAGGATGTCCACTGGAGCCTCAACACTGACCTGACATGGATGAGCATTTTTCACGAATCTGTTGATTCAAAATAACGGAATCGGTAGATGTTAGAGATGATGGATCAGAACTTACAGATGCTGGAGCATCTTTTAATCCGTAGCAGTATCATAGCTGCAACTAAGATATTCCGGTCTTTTACTTTTTTAGTTAGTTAGCGTCTTCACGTCGCCTTTACTGGTGCTTTTGGAACTCTTTAAGATTTGAAGAGCAATATGAGGAACCATGTTAACCTCAGATGGATTAGCATCATTGTTGAGGTTATCTTGTTTATTTGGTAAAAAGTTTTCATTTTTCCAGCACCGGCACTTACTAATGTTTTGCTCACCCCTACTTTCTATGTTCTCTTCAGGGCCTGCACACTTCTTCTTCTTATTATTTATTTATTTTTAAAAGAAAAGGACAAGGTTTCCTCAATTTTATGTATTATATTTCCCCCGTTTCAACAAAAGTGTTACTATTATTTTTTATTTTGGCCTATTTTAAGTACATGTAATTTATCGAGGAGATCGATAATGTTTGAGGGATGATGTAAATTTTCAGTTTCCACCATTTAAATTCTTCTTCTTGAATGATTTCTTAATCATTAAGACTAAATGCTCCCATAAAAAAGTAATATACACAGTGCATCGAAACCACAATCATGTTTGGTAGCTATGGATCTTCATAAGAATTTAGATCTACGTCAAGCCGGTGTAGATTGTTTTTGAAAATATAATTGAAACGATTGTAGCAATCGAAAGAAACGCCCTGGAGGCTATATGAAGTTGTAATTGAAATATAAAACAAGAAACCTAACATACTCTGATAATCTCCCAAAACAGTGATTACAATTTATTTAACGCATAATAGTTACATACTATTTAATTAATAATATACTAATAACTTCACATAGATTTACTCGATAGATCTGATATTCAGATCTAAAACCGAGCAAATCTAGGTTGATGAAGATAAAAAATTGAAGAAGAAAGTTTCTGAGTTTTTTTAGGAAAAACGATTTTTTTATTATTATTAAAATAAGTTATTAAACATATTAGTGGATATCAAATGAAACACATTATTTTTATTTGCCAGGTGATAGTAAAATTTTGATTCTTCCTTGTTTTGTTCAGTCTCTTCTTCTGATTCTTCTCTGGATCTAGATTGAGTTGATTGACTAATCACAAGTTCACTTGGGTTTTGCTCCACCACAGTCTTCTTCTTCTTATCATTCTTGTTTACACCTTTATTATCTGCCCTACAATAAATATCACGACGAGGAGCGGGCGTGTGATAAATAATTGTTGTGTTATTTTCTCTCTTGTTCTTAGGCTTTACTATTTAAAATTCCTACAACATGGTACATTCATGCGTTTAGGTTCAAAAATTTCCAAAAATTAAACACCCACAAGCGATGGAATTACAAAAATATTCAACAAGTAAGTTACGACTAGAATTTAGCCGTAAACGACCCAGCTGTAAAATGCAAATTGTAATTCCATAAAAATTTACGGCTAAGTATTTAAAAATTTGACACAACCGTAAACTTTTTATGGCTAGAATATGAATTCGAACCTAGCCGTAAAAATCACATGCAAATAATTTGTACAACAAATTTATGGCTAGGAGTTCTTTATCTCCTAAACGTAAATAACAAGAGAAATTGATTACGGCTAAGAAATTGGTTTTTGTCTTAACCGTAACTGACACTGCAACACCATTTTTTTAATCTATTTTTCTGAATCTAATCTATTTCAAACACAAAAATAATTAATAAAAAATAGGTTTATTGAATCTTACCTCACATAAACCATGCATTTTAATATTTATCTTGTTGTTGAGGGGTTTGAAATTGTGCAACTTGTTCTTCGTTTTCTAGGTTATGTTGTTGATGATGATTGTTTTATTGGTTGATTTGTTAATGACTATCGTCACTGCAATCTCTATCGATATTTATTTTCCGCATCTTTAATAAAAGTTTTGATCGACGATGAATAATTTTAAATCGTCGATTCATCGAAGACGAAAAAAAAATAAAAAAAAAGAGTAAAAGAAATGGATTTTACGGTTAAGAAAGGAGATGAACTAGGAGCGACAGATAAGTTTTTGTTTACAAAAGGGTAGGTCTAATTGATTTAAGGGTAACTTAGATATTTGCTCTATCCTAGGTTACCCCATAAACAAGCCCCTAGTCATGGGATCCTAGGTTACCCCCTAAACAAGCCCCTAGTCATTGAGTATCCAGGAGAAGAGAAACCCTAAATTAGCTTTCAAAGGATAAGCTTGCTTGAGAGAGACAGAAACAGAGAGTAGATGAATGTTTTATGGAGACTAGGAACTGAGTAGATAGATCAAAGTTATTGGTTGATCCAAATACTGAAAGAAGATCATAAAGATATGGAAGGTGTTGGAAGCAGAAAAGTTAGTAACAAATCAAAGTTGTTTGGATTGATGCTAAAGACTCAGAAGATCAAAAGGAAAAGGAAGAGAAAAAAATGGTTTATCTGCTCATTTTAATCCGTTGGTATGCGCGGACTCGGAAAAGTTAACAGGTAATGTAGGTTTTCAAGTTCTATGTGCAGCAGAGTCTTCTAATTAGTCTATGTTGCCGAACTGACATAAAGAAGTAGGGATTGGACCTGGGAGTTGAGCTTTTCATGAAGGTGTAGAGCATTAAGAGATCTTAGATTTATGATATTTTGGAGAAATGATGCTAGAAAAATTATTTGCACCAATCGATGAGGTAATCGAGCTGATTAGATTGCATATAGAAGTAGGGATTGAACCACTAAGTTTGTTTACTCACAATCTAAAAATAGTGAGAAAACCTGAATTGCAGTCTGTTGAGTGATTAATCCAATAAATTGATTTTTAGAAAGATCAGGTTGGCAAGTTTGAAAGATTACCAATTTTGGAGGGTATGAATCCAAAAAGTCTGTTCTGGCTCAAGTCAAGACTAACAAAGTTAGAGAAAGTTGAAACTATGGAGCATACCTTGTAACCCATATCTGTTATCTACAAATTCTGTGACATTCCCCTGTTTACAAGTGTGATTTTATTCTACCGTAGGTAGAATTTCTATTCCAAGATGGGTGGGAGGAGAGAAGATGTTTGGTTAATAAGGTTTGATTTCCATTTCAGAAGAGCATCTATTTCTTATGCCACTGAGGTGTTGCTAAGGCAATCTCGGCAGCTCAACTGGACAGACCATTGGGATAAGTAAGTTTGATGATAAGGAATGGCTGTGGCCGAACTTCAGGTGAACATACTCATCAGAATCCGCAGTTTTATCCTTATTTTGATCGGTGGCATATGATTAACCATGGAATAGCCATTTCTTTATATTATCTTTGCTTGTTTTGTGTTCCATATGATTCAATTGTGTGAGCTATGCAACTGAATGAAAAGTTTATTGTTTTATCTATTTCAGGATTCACTCGTACTAGATGAACGTTATAAAAAAGGTACCTATTGCCCGTTATATAAACTCCGCCTGTGTAGTTTTTCTGCACAGCCTGTCACAAGCCAGGATAAAGGAGGAGTGCTCGTGATTGGCGTGACGAGCCAACGGTAAAACCCCAGCTATTTCCCTATGAAAATAGGGCCGCGATAGGCGTGGCGAGCTAGCGATAGACCAATAGAGGACGACAGCAGTACAAAATGGGTGACCTCTTGGAAAGTCCTCGTGTACCTTTGTTTGGTTGAAAACCAGCCTTTCCCTTGGAAAGAGCAAGAGCAGTACCAAGATGGGTGACTGCTTGGGAAGTCCTCGTTTTCCTTTCTAGCCTCCCCCAACTTGTTTGGGACTGAAGGCTTAGAAGAAGAAGAAGTCTATTGCCCGTGAAATATTTAGGAACAAGAAACCTAAATGGACACTTGAGTAGCAGGTAATCAATCGATTTGTAATTATGTTTTTCCACATTTCTCTAGATGTAGATTAGGTGGCATTTCTCTGGATCCTAGTAAAGGTTTTAAAGTGTGTTTATGTGGTTAGATGCTTTTTCTTATGTGGTGCGTGAGGCAGTCACAAAATTTAGCATTATAAAACAAGAACATAAAATAGAACTAGGAACTCCAAATCAGAAAATGACATGAATTCGGAAAACTTAGAAGTATCATCTCGCAACAAATATCTTATATTTCAGATGAGGATAGTGTGCAATGAGCAATCGTACATCCTGGAATTATCAACCAACAATGACCTGAATCATCAACCAACAGTGACCTGTACTGTAAAATCTGGACTTCTTTTTTAAGTTACTACATCTTTTAATACAATATTTTGCCATAGACAACACGTTTGACATTTTCAATTTGGATCTTGGCTTAGTTATGCGACATTGAGCAGGAAATAACGCAAAACTATAGAAGGTGAGATCAATATGGACGATGTTCAGAAGTTGATGGATGACACTGCTGAAGCGCGCACATACCAAGATGTGAGTTTTATAATGTTTGAATACCTCAAAAACAAATTTATATTGCCCAACACTTGAGTTGTTTAGGGTTTTCTTTTTCCTAACATATGGACAAAGATTACAGGATGTCCTCATGGTGGTTTGTTAGGGATCTTCTGAATAACTTATTTTTGTCATAATTGTTTGACCGGCGTCTCATTCAGCTGGCCTGCCCAGATGGATGAGTCAGGTCCAGTTTTGTTGTGCTTCGAGTTAGCTTTTATGCATATTTTACTGCAGCCAGAACCTTCGAACCTTTGTTGTGTTGTTGCCAACCAGTCCTTGCAAGTCTCATGTGGTGACTTGCAGAAATACACCTAAAATCTAAACTGGAAATCGAACTTGATATAAACCCCTACCCACCAAGATAAAGGAAGGGTAACACGACCCAAATATAGATGTTTGCAATATCTGATATCAGATAGGTAAGGAAGAGAAGGAATTCTTTTTCCTAGAGGCAATGGTGCAGTGACTGTGAAAACTGAATGTCCATAATCCATCTTTAGTGCTGGCTTTCTTTCTCTGGTTGAGTGGTTGGTTAGTCAGTCTAAAGTCGTGTCTTCTCTCTTGTATCTTTTTCATGCCGTGACTATAAATGTTAAAAATTATGTTTGGCAGCTGGTCTGATGTGAATGCATGATAAGTAATAACATTAGAAATCAGGCTTAATTTTGTTAACCCTCATTTCCCCTTTAACCTGTTGTAAACATAAATAATTGACCTGTTTGACTTGACTTGGCTAGATGTGATTCATTACTTTACATCATGATTGTCTCTAGTCCGGTTCAACTCACACCTTTTTTCTTTTTCTGCAGGAAATTAGTGCGATACTCGGGGAAGAGTTATCAGCAGAAGATGAAGAAGATGTCTTGGCAGTATTTGATAACTTGGAAACAGAAGTATGTATATTAACTACTGACAGTACTCGCTTCACAAGCTTTATTGTCATTCTAGGTATCAGGATCTGGTTAGGCAGCTTTAACCCATTGTCATATAGAACCTTAATTTTCTTCTGACCTATTTAATTTTTTTTTTTAGCTCACACTTCGAGATATGCCAGAAGTTCCGGGTCCTTCAGAGACACCTCTGGACAAACTTAGCAATGATGAGCCCACAAAGACCCCGGACGTGGTTGCAGATGGGGAAGAAGAGGCTTCAGGCAGAGTATGTACTCGATGAGAAGGTCCCTCTCATTTTCTTTGCCAACTGAGAAATCTGATTGCAATACAGTATTAGAGGAACCTTTACCTGCTTAATCAATGCAGAGTGAGAGATGGTTATTGCTGTATAATATATAGCTAGGAATGTCTCTCAACGATGCAAGCGGTAGCAGAGGATGTTTTGTGATCAGTGAACCATCTCAGCTTCTTTATATTGTAATATGCTACATTTTGTGTCCAAACCTTTTAGGCATTTGTCTTTCAATAACATATGCACCGTCTAATTTTAAATGTGCAATTATAGATTGAAACTGTGGAACTTGTCACCTCTGATCTGTAAAGTTGTCCTATATTTCATCTTGAAAATCACTTGTTTTCTGTATCTTATATGCAATGTAATGCAAATTATATCACTGTAGAAGTCTGGATATTTTCTAACATTTAGTTTATGTATTGAGAAAGGTAACCAGGTGGCATATCATTGTAGGATTTGAAACACAGCTTTTAATTTATTTTTATTTTTATTTTTTTTGCCGGTGTACAAAATGGATTTGTGGTACAGTCTAAAGTGTCAGTCAGTTTTCATGTATGCAACATCAATGAATGTGAATTTAAGCCTGGGCATCAGAATGTGAATATATACCCATTGCATTAAAATTTCCACCAAACTGCAAATTAACACTCAAAACTCATTTCTTAATCCAATCCTGAGACCATGTTCTACTTTTCAAAACTCAGCAACTTCTGTATCACATTTCATATCCTATGAATCCTATCCACCTTATCGAACAGTTGAGTCATGGCTCTATCCTGCCCTTATCCACTAGCTACATGGTATATATAAAACCACACTAAGCCCTAACATGGAGATATGATTCAGTATGTTGCACACCAGACAATTAGAGCTTTCCAAAATGAAACCAAACCTAAGGTGATTGGGTCTGAATCAGCATATATAGCCTAAAATGGGCAGAGAATGAATAGGATGTTTAACACCAAATCATATCCCATCCCCAGTGACTGCCCTAGCTATATAAATTCCTTCTCTGCAACCCATTTCTCCGTTATTCACCCGAAAGAGAGAAACCCTCGAAAATGAGAAATGGTGGCACCATTACTATTCATACTTTATCAGCAGCAGCACCAATCCAATCTCCAAAATTGCATCCATCACCAATACCATATCTATTTGGAGGATTAGCATCTATGTTATGTTTAATAGCACTTGCTCTGTTAATACTTGCTTGTTATTCTTGGAAATTATCTATGTTTTTATGTAATAATAATAATTGTGAAAGATCCATACATGGCGGTGATGATAAATCAAAGCAAGATGAAAGTGTTAGAGGAGTTTATGAAGGGCAAATCGGTGTGATTATGGCTGGTGATGTTAAACCTACTTATTTAGCTATACCTAGATCATTAGATGAAAAACATAGAGAAGAAGAAAGTGATGTAACAAGGGTGGAAGTGGAAGCCCTAGAAAACCTACATCAGCATCAAACCCAGTGATATGTTTTTCTTCTGTCTTTTTCTCTGTGCTGTATTACACTAATTATCATGAGCGTAATTGGAACAGGTTTATTTTTGTTCGTATACAGATTCAGAGTTTTTCTTTTTTTTTCTTTGTCTAATTTTAAACACCGTAGACACAAGAATGATTTTGTTTTGATTTTTTATTATTATTTTTTTTGTTAGAAAAATTTATTTTTTAATTGCTTACCATCAAAACAAAGTGTTTTGGAAGAAATTAGAAGAAGAAATTAACACAGGAGTTTTGTGTTGCAAGCTCTCTGTATTTAGACATCTATCTATTAGCAATACATGCATTCCTACGAACCCCAGACCACTTTGCACGCGTTTTGTTTGGGTGCTAGGGTGGAGCCTGACGTGTTCAAGGACTAAATTTGAAGTTTCTCTTTTAGAGACAAACCTCTGGAAGCTTCTAAAACAGGCATGCCTTGTTCAACTCCAGCTACTCGGCCGGCCATCGCACAACTGCGTAGCTTCCATTGCTTAAGAGTAAATTGCAGCGCACTAATGAATTTAAATCAAATCAGCTCATTTGGTATGCCAGCCTATATATGGGTTACATTACATGGGTAAACTTAAGGCTGTCTCAGCACGAAGAAGTAACTTTGAGAATCCACGGATGAAACTGAATAGCAAAAAGTTACTAGTAAAATGGAATTCAGTTACTCAATAGAGATTGGTAACACCTGCAGCAGCCTTGGGGATTTTGTGTTGGGTACAAAAAGAGAGAAAATTCAGATATAACTGTCTTGTATGACCGCTGAAGTAGAAGGTAATTAGACTTCTGTTTTTACCACATTTCGCTTAAAGTTGATTAGATTTAGTTTGAGAGAGTGGTGTGGTGCCTCGAGGTAATTACAAGGAGAAACCTTGATTTGTAAACCAAAACTGAACAATGCTGGAATTCTGAAACTTAGATAGAAAATGGCACATTCTGAATTAGTTAAGAAGAGACATGTTCCGGTGAAGCTTAGAAATATCATCTTGTAAAGTTGTAACATCTTATTGTAAACCTATCACGGTTGTTCTTTAGCTTAACTTGGGTGATATATAATTGGATCATCTTGCCTCGAAGCACTCGAATGCCTCTACCTTTATTTGAAACCTTGATTCTACTGCTTGCCTTAACTTATCACTGCTAAAATATGGGTTTATGCTGCAGTGTGCATGGGTTACATGGGCTGAAAGCTTACAAATAATATTGTAAGTGTTGCTGGAAGAGGCAAGATCCAATTACCCATTGTTTAGCCTCGAATTTTAAAACAAAACAAACAAACTAGGAACTCCAAATTAGATAAAAACATGAATTCAGAAGCGTTTCTAACTCTCAAGGGATACAAAATCCCGGATACGTTGCTACTAAAAACTATCCTAATCTGAATCCAAAAAGATTTCAAAAAATTACAACTTTATTCTATTTTAAGATTATTTTATTTTATCTATTTTAGAATAATTTAAGATTTTGTACTACATATTTACATATATAACGACGTTTAATCTTATAATTGCGAACGTTATTTCAAGTATTAATAATATCTAAACTGAAACGACCTCTCAGTCTACTATTTGGTTTCTCTTGGTACTACATATATATATATATATATATTCTGCCGAATAAGAATCTGACATACAACACCAGAAGTTCTTCCTTAATAAACAGAGCCTCAACAACGTTAACAAAGTTTCTTACAGGTTTGAATATTTAATCCTATAATACTTCTATTTCTCTACTGATATCAATCAACGATTGTGCTTTTTGTAAAAACAATTCTCTTATTTTCACAAAAGTAATCTTAGAATTTGGATGTGTCACGTAGCTAGGATAAGTTTAAAGCAAGAATTCTGAGAATTTGGATCGCGAAATACGTAACATCGGGGGACATAAAGGGTTTGGACTTAATTCTAATAGATGAAAAGGTAAGTATTACAGTATATCCTAAGGTTGCGGATTTTTCCGATAAGTGAAATTATTACATTAGGACTGTAACATTTTTCTTTTTCACATATTCTTTTTATGTGTAACTTTGATATTATTTTGTTATTATAAGCTAATGACATAATATGTTTTATGATTTCAGGAGAATCTGCATCATGCTACCATTGATGAATATATCATGCACAAATATATTCCAAAACTCAAGGAAGGAGAGGTTATCTTATAAGCAATTTCAAAAGAGAGCCAGTCAACGAGAGGAGCATTATCGACCAATTAAAAATGATAACAGGGTGATATTTACATGCTATACAAAAGTACTAAAAGCTGATGGCAACACGTCTGATTTTCCAGGACTTAAATTCGATTTCCTTAAATTTGAAGATGTTCCCACTAGATATAGACATCCAGATAATACTGTTTATCTTAAAGGTAATGTAAAATCCTAAAATACAGTAAAACTCTCTATTTATATCATGAAAGTTATTTATAACTAAAATGTATTGTCATACTTTTGCAGATGTGATCGGAAAACTAATATCTCTTTCAGAAAAGAAACCAAAAAACAAGAAAATAAGACATGAGGTATATTCTGTTCTTTACGTCGAAAATTGACTTATAAGAGTTGCATTTCACAGCGGTAGGAAAATGAGAATATGTCTCTGGGGTGAGATAGCGGATCAACTAAAAGATATCAATGCAATTGGACAGGCAAAAAAATTACAAGTGATTGTAGTAACATCAACATATGTACAGTACTTTGCAGGTAAATTTCAAAACCGAGTACAAAAAGAGTTGTCGACTTGGTCACCTTAAAAGGATTGTAAAGACATAGATTTGTTGAAGAAAATTAAATAACCTGTTTGTATAATTCAACAGGTGAACCCTATCTTAGCTCCGCTGTAGCAACAAAATTATACATCAACTTGGATATACCTGAAGTTGAAGTATACAAGACCCAGTAAGTACATGCCATATATTACATCTAATATACATTTTTTTTGTTTTGATTAGTAGACGAAGAAAAATGAAATAGTACAGGCGTTACCAAAGCACAAACGTAGAAATTGTAAAGATGCCTTATACATCCAAAGATGATTAAGTTTCTGTTGAGAAAAAACCATACCGCAAGTGATTGGTTTGCTACAAGATGATTCGAATGAGATAAAAGTTTTCGTGAAAATATCAATGCGTGAATATGAAAATATATTTGAATTTTCACAGGCTTAAGTATATTTGTATCTATATATCAAACAAAATAAGGAATTTATATGCGAAGCCACAATCAAAGGATTAGTTCCATACAAAGAGTGGTATTACCATGGTTGCATAAGGTGCAAGAAGAAGGCTTGTGATCACGAAAGCTGTCCCCCTGGTGATGGAAAAACAAAACCAATGTAAGTATAATCAAACAATTAATAATCAGTCATTATATGCAAAATTCATAAAGTATATAGATGCATATGTGTTGTAACCGATAATGTGTAAAAATAAATAAAAATACAGGTACCGTCTAGAGCTAGATGTTGAAGACCAAACAGGATGTCCAACGACCTTTGTGGCATTTGCTCCAGAAGCTGAGGAGTTTGATGGATTATACTTCAAATATGTAATCGTTTAATAGAGGTATTTAACATGAACAACATTGATTATTACATTACTTAATTAAGTTGGACCTATCTTATTAAAAGTGATAACACTTCTCTAAACAATTGTAGGAAGGAAGACCTGATTTAATAGAAAAACAATTTCCACAATTACATGGAAAAAAAAAAATATATTCAAGATAACAGTGAACGATTTCATTTTGTAGACACAAATTGGAGAGCTTCACGATTGTAAGGATTAAACGGAGCGATGTTCCAAAAGCCAGAAACACTGTTTAATCAATGTGAAAAAGGTAATGAGCAAAGTTTTTAAGTAATTTATACTACAGACGATGTAAAACGAAGTTGATTAGAGATTAACTAGATTTTAATTTTTTTTAGGAACTCGTAGATAAAGACAGCGATCATGATGTAACCTCGGATGAAGAAGATGCAGAGATAGCGGAAATGGAAATGAAAAGCAAGATTAAATTAGAGATGGAAGAGCCGAGTGAAAGAGAAGACAAATTCAAACGTCTGCGGAAACGGTATTGAAATGGAAAGCAATAGTAAATGAACATTTTTTTTAAATCTATAATACGTAGATTTCTCTATAAAGAAAAATTATTTTAAATGTAATTACTTTCTCACACTGTACATTATTTTCAGGAAGACATTTTTCATTAATGAATTTTTTTTAGGGAAACAAATTAGGAAATTTTCCTAGTCTAAAGATAATAAATAATAAAATTGGTATTAAAACAAGTGTTTTACCATTCATATTCTGACAAGAACATTTTTAACTGCCACAATTTGAGAAGAGCCCAAAAAGGATTTACAGGACCATATAATATAGAAGAAAGTTTGGCTCTCCTATCAAAAGGAAAACGTGCCAACAAGAAATAGCTAAAGTGTAAAAAACTAAAAGTTCACAAAAAAGGGGCCACACTTTTACTGCAACAACATTTTCCAGTGGAGCTGTTTCTATGCCGATGAACAAGAAAATGACTCAAAGCATAATGTTCATTTTTTTTTTACTTTAGGGCTTCCACATTGGTAAGACCATTACCAAAGAATAAAGAGTAAAATTTTTCTTTTTGATCCGGCCTAAAGATTAAAATAATCGGGAGATGCTCCAGGATAACGTTTGTTGTTGGGCGGATGTTTGAGTACACGCTTGTTGAGACGGGCGATTGTCTAGCGTAACGTTTGCGTGAGGCGGATATCTGGTCAAACGCTTGATGTGGGGCGGTAACGAAAATTATGCCTGATGATAGACGGACTCCTAGACCCACGCCCCCAGAGACGGACGCTTTACTAGACAAACGTCTGATGGAGCGATCCCCTAACATTACGCCTGATCGATTGTGTACGTGCGGGAGAAATATGTGCAGAAAAATATACGGACGGTTCCTTAGCGTTCCACCTTAAACTCAGACGGTTCCTTAGCACACCGCCATAAATCTTTAAATGAGATACCATATATGTTGTTTGTTCATAAGTTTCTCAAATTTAAATCTGAATACACCACCATGAACTCCCGTTCACTCTACTGGGAACTGCATATAATTCACATGTCATTGCCTATCAATCTTGACTCCTTAGCTTCATACACTCACCAGATGGGTGGATATGAATCACTAAAGGAACTCTCTCAACTTGGTAGGGATAATCACGAAAGAAAAAAACGTTAAAATCGTCTATACGTAACTTCCTACTCACTTGTGTATTTTGCTTATTTGTTTTAGTGAAACATTCATGTTAAGTTTTGAAGCTGGATTTGGTATTATTGTTGGTAGCTAGGCACCACAGAAGAAAGCCAACTTGTTCGACTATTTGACATTGATTAGAATAGAGCGGGATTAATATTTAGCATATGCTGAATTGTATCAAACTAGAAACTTATTTCCCACTCATTAACAACAATTTATAAAATGGAGCGGAACCTTAAGCATACGCTTGAATTGGAGCGGAACCTTAACCTTCCGCGGCGGAGCCTTAACCTTCCGCTTGAAGTGGGGCGAATCTCTAGCGTTACGCTTCATTGGGGCGGTGGTTTGGTTACCGCCTGTTAGCGGTCTTAACAGGCGTGATCCTAGACGTACGCTCTATCAGGCGTAATCTTAGGTGAACGCTTGATCAGGCGGAGGTTAACGCCCGTGTTTTCAAGCGTTACGCTAGAGTAACGCCTGTCATCAAACGGTTCACTACACACCCGCTTAGAGTCAGGCGGTTAACTACACCACCGTTCGAGTATAATGGGTTTGGTCCAGAATATTTTCCAAATTTACTCCTGAACAGTGTGAAAAACGCACCATAGATCATATCTGTTCATCCCGCTTTGGTATGGTTTTGACGGACCAAATACCATAAATGGTTTGATCCGTCATTTGATCCCACCATTGTGGACGCTCTTAGGGGGCTCAGATTTACTACCTGCCGATTGATGAAAGCCCAAAAGTTATCAATAAACAACAATGGGTTATAAAGTAATTTGTGCAATGACATAATGGAAACCATACAGGACCATGAGATCAGCTAAACTTTTAGAACTTCAACACATATACATAGAGTATGCGTATATCCGAAAGAGACAGACAATTATACCAAGAATGGAAAAGGAAATATAAGTTTATAAGCAAAGGTGCATGAAAATCATGGAATGATGATCTATGGAACTGGAACGAGACAAACCTCTGGAAGCCTGGAAGCTTCTAAAACACTAACATTGTTCAGAAAAACATTACAGTCCACAAAATGTCCACTCTACTACAACTATAATCCATCAGACCTATTCGAAGTAGACACAAATTAATTAGTTTCTTGATGTTGGTCCCCAAGTTAATTTGGGCTATATACATTGTTTATAAGTTCGATACGATACATTTTGGTCATAAACGAACCAGACCCTTTTTATATTTTAATTTTGAAACCTAAATTTATCGTAAAATCATGCATGCAAATAGTTGAAAGATCGTTTTTATACCTTTTACGAACCGTAACCAGCATTTCGATAATCGCCGATTATATTCATCTTCATCATATTGTGGAAAATTAGGGGTTTCAAAAACTTGTTTAGAAGAGGCGGAATATATACCTATATAGGGATCATCAGCAGCTGAACATCTCAGGACGACTCTTTTAGTGACTGCCATGATTAAAATAAAAAAGAAGACAAGTTCGATTCCAATTTCTTGGGTTAAAGGTACGATCAAGTTTTTTATTGATCTCCGGTTGTGTTTTTGTTCGGAAGCATGAGAGATGAAACTAGAATTTGGTTACTCTGGTTGTGTGGAAGAGTAAAATGAAGTGATGGTATAAAAGGAAAGTGAATATTTTATCTTAACCAAAGGGTAAAAATATAATATGCTCTGAAAGGGTAAAGCGGTATTTTGCTATTCAAATATAACACCCCATAGCCCAGATACTAGGCGGGCGTTAAATGGCTTAATCGCAAACCACAAAAAATATGTAGCGCAAACTAATTGTCTAGAACGAAGTGTTAGTCCTCTTGGTCCGTCAGGAATGTATCCAGACTAAAACTTAACTGGACTACAGAAGGAAGTCCTTCTATACGGTGACATGTAAGATAAAAATGCAAATATTTTTTATGGCTATTTCAATCTCGTTTTTTTTTAATATCTCTAAATTTAAACACATTTCTTTAAATTGGAATAAAAATAATAAAAAAATTGAATTAGTTTAAAAGATATTTAAAAAAAGAAGAGTTTGAAATAGTCACAATATTTTTTTTACAATTATTTTGATTCCTGGGTTTTCATATTACCTCGAATCTCTTTAAGTTGGAGCCAATATCTTTCGATTACACTATAAACTAACCGTAATTTACTCAAAATTGACTACAAAAACTTTAGATGACCATCGAATTTAAAGAAATTGAAAAATAATTGCAAAAGGTCCAATCTTCAGTAGTCACCCACCGCGTGCTGTAATCTACTTATATCATACGCAGAGTGTTATATCAGAATCCACATGCTAATCCATCTTCAATTCCATGTGTGATAATATTTATGTTTCAAAGAATTAAAACCCACCCTAATCTGAATCCGATAAAATTCCAAGGATTTACAACATTATTCTATTTTTGGAATTATACCTATTTTTATTGATCTATATAGTGCAATTTACGTAAATATCTAAAGATTTAAAGGCATAGACAAATAAAACTCCCACATTGAATGGTGAGAAAACCCTCACTTCCTATTAACCGAAATAAAGTTTTAGTGGCTTTTGTGAAACGAGAGTTTTGGTGAGGACACTTGGCAACGTACGATTGGTTTAAAAAAATTAGAGAAAAAAACAATAAAAAGAAAAACCATGTCTTACCGTGTTTTAAACTCTAAGGAATATACATCAAAACTAAATTCAATTTGGAATTCATTAGTATTTGATAGGTTTACATTTTTTTTTTAGTTTCCTAACGTAGTCATGATTTCCGAGTATGGTAGACATTTAATCATTTTACATAAACAATTACGGTTATATCTAATTAAAGTTTTTAGAACACTGACTCCGTTTTAATGAAACCAGAAACCATACTCCAGCTTTTTATACAAGCTATACCTGGCGAGATTGAACGTGAGCAATATTTTTACACCAGAGAAACTGTGCCAGAAGATTTGAACATAAAAACTTTTAATTTCTCTGGATGGATGTTCATGTGACATGTACTAACATATGAAGTGAAACTGGAATACAGATGATTGAGTATGGTTCACATCTGTGTATGAAACTAATCAACTTCATCAGTGCTCATGGTATCAGGAAAGTCAATATGTATTTGAGAAAGCTGACCGAAATATTAATTATTTTCCAAAATATCTTCTTAATCTTAATTAAGTATATATTACTCTGCAATTCTGTCTTAGGTCCGTTCTTAATTCTTGGAAAAAATCAGGTAAATTTGTCCATGTTCCGTTTCAAGGATTGGTTAATCAGAGCCAATCAGATTCGGTTCATTGCATATCAAATAGTAGAGTACCACTTAAAATTTGTAATTTATTAATCATGTGTACGGGTAAAAAAAAGAAAAGTTAGTACATTTTTGTTGGTTTAGTGGCTTGTCGTTGGTCTTTCTGTCTCAAAATATACCGTAGTCAATAATTTACCTGCGAATTTTATGCTAACTGCGTGATTTTGCAGTGCCTATGAATTTTCCCCAATAGGTCGTGCCATCGGAAATCCGAAGCCGCACTACACAAGTAAAAGTTAACCACGGCTAATTAAAGTATTGAACCCAATTAATTAATCTAAAAAGACTATGTTGTTTAAATTGATAATATATCAACCAAATCGCTCCCTCTCCGTTAACAAGTAATTTATGTTTTTTCTTTTAAAGAAAGCAAATAATTTTTTGATTTTTTTTATTGGTAGTTCTTTATATCCGTATTTATTTTTTTATCCATATTTTTATATTGTTAAAAAAGGAATTCAAATTTAATTATCAAATTGTTCAACCAAAAATTCCTTAAAGATATCAGTTATGGATTGTTTTAGAGGAGGCAATATTTTAGTCTAAAAATTTATTTTCAACAACCACTGCCCAACCGTCAAACTCTTAACCTTCTAAAAATTATAGCTTCCCCGATAACAATAATCTTTATTTAAAGGTTGTTCGTTGTATGATAGATGAGTTCAAAGGGTTATTCTCTATAGATTATACTTCAATATCATCAACGATGTCAATGTGGATGGATGCCTTTTATAAGTGATGAATCAGTTGTTAGAAAATACTTATCTTTCGTATATGATACGAAAGCCAATAATAACTATTAAATTATGGTTCTAGCAATGGCTTGATTTGTCTAGGATTTTTAACAAAGAAATCATAGATTCCTATTTGTCTATGGATCCCATTAACAATAAACAAATTACTATTCGGTAAGATTTGGTTTTAATGGACCAAAAATTCATGGAAAAGGAAATCAAATTCTACCAAAAATTGTAAAAATCGTGCACAACAAGTGTTCGACAGAATTCCTGAAAGAAACTCATCACCATTTTTATTTGTTAGCAAGCAACAACACCTGAGTAAGTTTTTTCTCTAGCAGCTTGGTCATCTACAGTGTTTGCGTTCATATTTAATTAACCTTGAATTTTATTTTATCTTGAATTTAATTGTATTCACACCGAGAACATTAGTACCCTTGAATTATCTGTGAATAGTGTAACTGGTGCTGCTATTTAATTGTATTTATTAAGGTACATTGTTTTACTCATGGAACAAAAACGTCGAAAGATAAATCTATGGAAAAACGCATGATCCAACGATGTCGTACAAATAAAAAGAAACTGCTTAGAAAAATAAAAAAAAAGTAATTCTGAACTTTTATTTTAATAATTTGAGATATATGTATTTTTGATATAGAAACTAACTATCTATAGGTAACTATAGGTCAGGATGCAAATAAAACAAAAGGATGAGGAAACAGTAAGAAAACAACACCAATAAAAGTACGGTTCATGAAATGTTAAAGTAATTACGCTTTAAAAATACTCTCCATTTATACCAATTTTGAAGTATTAATTGCATCTATGACAAAGTCCATTATAGTAGAATTTTGTAATGCTAACTCCATTAATGATTTTTCCTAACCCAAAAATAATTAAATCTACCCAAAAAGAAAGAAATAAAAAGCCCGGTGCGTAGCATGGGACAAATGTACATATATAACGATTTTAAAAGTTTTTTTTTTTGAATCAAATCTATAAACAAAGAGTTTTGATAAAAAAAAAAAGACAAATCATCACAGCCACATCTTTATATACATCTAAGGGCTACTATTATAGATGATGTGACGCTTATTTTTAGTTGTATCCCTTATATGGCTCAAGCTTAGCCGAGCCATATTTTTAATTGAGGAAAGCCGTTGAAACAAAACTCTAACTGTATCTCCTGAATCTTATTTCCCCAATTAATATCGAAAGTTTTTCTTTCTTCTCCAAAAATTGTTTGATCTTTAACAACATGTGAATGATGCAAGTTTCTCCTACCTTATGGTTATCGCCTAATAGGGGTATGATTCCTTCCCGTGTTTGTGTTATGTCAATTATAATGGAAGTTGTAAGGATTTTGTACAATGTAAATGGTTATGGAAAGTGGGAAATAAGATTCAGGAGACAATTTATCTGTGAATTTTATGCTAACTGCGTGATTTTGCAGTGCCAATGAATTTTCCCCAATAGGTCGTGTCGTCGGAAATCCGAAGCCGCAGTACACAAGTAAAAGTTAACCATGGCTAATTAAAGTATTAAACCCAATTAATTAATCCAAGAAGACTATGTTATGGTAATATATCAACCAATTCGCTCCCTCTCCATTAACAAGTAATTTTATGTTTTTTTTTTAAAAAAAAACACAAATAATTTTTTGATTTATTTTTATCGATAATTTTTATATCCGTCTTTGTTTTTAATTTTGATTGTTCTGTTATCCATCGATCCCAAAATTTGAGTTTATAATTTGAATTGTTCATCAATTCAGAAAATAAGCTTCTTTATTTTATGGCAATGATAATCTTCTTCATCCGTTAGTGTTTAAGAATTTGGGGAAAAAATTCCTTTCAATCAAAAATATATGTAATAATTTCTTTTATCAATATATATTTGTAATTTTCAATATTTTTACATTGGGAGAACCAACTCAATGTTATACAATTGATCGAAGAAGATGAACTTTTAACATTACAAAAATAAAACGAATAAGCTACAAAACCCGAAACAAAGTTAATACAGAATGCGATTTACAGAACAGTTGAGAGAGGAAAGCAAAAGACAATAGTAATTTGATACAACTGATCAATTTCATATATGCGTGCAGACAACGAGGATTCTACATCTGTTGAGAATGTTTTTATCCTGTGTTTAGACAAAAAATCTCTTCAACTAAACAACCAATCACACTCTTATATGTAAAT
>JAJJMC010024047.1:1776437-1789276 GCA_023531435.1 Papaver californicum | reverse complement strand
ATTAAAATAATATGATTACTCATTACTTTTACTTTCTCGATCAAACAGCATTAAATGCTATTTGTTTTGTTCAACGTAATTCATCTTTCTCGATCTTACGTGTCCTTCATGCAATTCATCGTTCAGCTTTTGGGAAATGTTCCATATTTTATTTGTATTTGATTATGTGGTTCTCTCTCTTTTTAATTTGATTGCTTCCTATCTTAATCTTCTTCCACGTGTCGTGCTTATTTATTTTACTAACAACTTTCCCCCTTCTTCTTCTTTTTGCAAAATCATCTTGCGGTCGATCTAAAATTTTAAAAAATGGAGAAGAACTTATCTATTTTAACTTCTTTCAGTTTTCTTTCTCATACGTCATCCGAATTTTCTGCCAGCATTAATTATACTAGCACGCTACCCATTTAATCTTGATCTTCTTCCACGTGTCGTGCTTCTTTATTTTACTAACATCCTGTATAAACGATTTTCTTTACAGACTGTAAACAAAATCTACATATCCACAACTTGGTTAGCCAGTCCCTTAACTTCCTTCCCCCTGCTGTGAAGCTTAATTTTCTACTTTTAGTCTTTTTTTGTTTACTTCTTAAGCACGTAGACGTTTATCACATTGCAAAGCAAATAATAATCACATTTGGAGGGCTAGCAGGCAGCAGTACCCACACAAACTAATAATGCCCCTAACTCACTATACTATAACGAGTCTCAGCAATTATAAAGCTGAAGTATGGATTTGCAAATCTTGCTCCATGCAATAAAGATATATTAATCTTTTAGCATGGTGCATGTGAAACCAAGACCAGTATTCATGAGAATAATGTGCATAATACATCAGCCCTGGCCCTTGCGTTATTCCGCACTTTCTAAAACTATATTATTCATAGTGCACATTGCATTTGGGTTCGTGCTCAAGTCAAACTCCAAATGTGCACAACAAAACTCATTGCACAGCAAGAAAAAAGCAAGCAGAAGATAACAAAAATATGCTGATACAAAAAAATTGAAAGGAACATAAGTTGGTTGATAATCAAATTTGTAACTACTGTCAAATATACTTCACGTAATTGGATAAAAGAAAAAAGATCAGAAGTCACGAAAGTAGAGTCATAAGAAGTAAACCACATAGTACATGAGCAGTATTGAAAACGTTGTTGCTCACATACAGTTCTCACTTTAAGACTTAGAAAGGCTAGATTTTAATTTTGAACTAAACTGCTCAACAGTCAAATAATGTATGCCCTCAATACAGCCTTCGAATAAAAGTAACAAAGCAAAATGTTCTAGAGAAGACGTAGCTCAGGTAATGTTCATATGTTGGAAAGGTATAAACATGGAATAGATTGAGAATTTTTCTTGGACTATCTTGTCATATCATAGCTTTCAAGTTCTCACAAATACTTCTAAGTATTTAAGGTTTTGACTAACTAAGTTGAATTTTGAAAAAGAAAAGGCAGAGGAAAATATGTACAAGGTATAAAAGAAAAAAAAGAGGAAAGTATTTGTTACCTAACTATTTACACAATCAGAACCCACGGAAACAGAGTGAACCTTTTCTCTTTCACCCTGAATCTTATTGTTGGTAGGTTGGTCATCTTTCAAATTGTTTCCCAGTATTTTGATTCTGCTAGGTGCTCTTCTGCCATTAGATGAACTCATAATTTCCTTTACACTGTCAATGTTACAGCTAGAAGAATAAAGACATAGTAGTAACCAACACCTCTGAGGAAAACCCATTTTCCTGAGTACGGCAATTATTGAAAGCGCCTTGAATCAAAATCTCGAATCCATCAGCTGTCTTAAGAGAACGTAAACTATATCGCTTAGTAATTGGTGCAGAGGAAAATACTCGCTTAGCTCGATTTCTGTAGTAGTACAACAAAATTAGAAAATTACTGAGACCCTTTCCAAAAAAAACAATAAAAACCCTAAGTATGTAGTTGCTTACTCTGTTAAGACTAAACCTCCAATGCATAATCTCTTTCCATCTTCAGATCTAAGCAACCACCAATCTTCTAAACAAACCTACACAAAAACAAGAAGAGGACAGGGAAGGATGAGTTAAAAGGGAATGGAGAAATTTGTAAAAGAGAATTGTGAGTGAGAGAGAGAGAGGGGAAAAGAAGTACTGTTGGAAGATATCTGGAAGAAGAAGAACTGGAATTGGAATTCTTGATCGGTGTATTCTTGTTTAGAAATTCTGAGGAAGAAGATTTCGTCGTCATGAGAACGAAATCAGCTCCTCACCATTTCTGGCTAGGGCCCATGAAAATGAAATGAATAAATCGTGAAAAAGTTTGGGAGGGAAACCAGGTCATAGGGTTGAAGATGAATTATATATATTAATTTAGTAACAAACAAAAAGCTGGAATAGCTCAGTTGGTTAGAGCGTGTGGCTGTTAACCACAAGGTCGGAGGTTCAACCCCTCCTTCTAGCGTGCTTTTTTAGTTTTTGAAAAACAATGAAGAGTTTTATTTTTTTAAAAGAAAATATGAAATGCTTTTTTATTTTTTGAAGAAAATATGAACTTGAAAGAACTTGAGTTTTATTTTCTTTAAGAAAATATGAAATTCTTTTTTATTTTTTGACGAAAATATGAACTTGAAAGAACTTGGGTTTTATTTTCTTTAAGAAAATATGAAATGCTTTTTTATTTTTTGAAGGAAATATGAACTTGAAAGAACTTGAGTTTTTCTTTTTAAAGAAAATATGAACTTGAAAGAAGAAATTTGTTGCGACAGACAGAAACCTATTTTTCATCACAAATTTTACAGGAGGAAAGTGAATTTGTGAAACTCCATAGTTAGAATATGGACTTGAGAAATTTGTTGTGACAGACAGAAACATATTTTTTCATCACATAGGAAACTCCTACGTCCAGAAAAAGGCCAGAGTTATGAACGGTTTTGAAAACCTTTATCAAAATTGATGTTTGTTAATTCACATTTATCAGCTAACTGCTATAATGAATATACATCTACAAGCTTCACAAAATAACAACTGATATGGAAGAAGATCGAGGCCTAACAAAATTTCAAAGTGAATCTGTAAAACTCCATAGTTAAAATCAAAGACCTAATCCTGCAAAGTGCTTCTTCATCGCCTGATCCTTCCTGTAATGATTGTGCCTGCCCCCACCTCTTCTTCCTCCTCTACCCCTGCTGGGGATTTCTGCATTTCTATTTTCCCCTGAATCCTCAAAATCAGAGTCCTGCTGTTGCTGGTTGTGATTGGAGCCGCCTCCTCTTCCTCTTCCTCCTCCCCTACTCCCACTTAAGTTTCCTGAATTTCCACTTTCTTCGGGACCGCTTGCTCTAGAACCTTGTTGAGGCTGATTGTGACTAGCACCACCTCCTCTTCCTCCCCTCCCCCTACCGAAGTTTTCTCAATTTCCACTTTCTTCTGGACCGCTTACTCTAGAATCCTGTTGATGCTGATAGTGATTACCACCGCCACCGCCACCACCACCACCTCCTCCTCCCCTCCCCCTACCGAAGTTTTCAGAATTTCCACTAACTTCGGAATTACTTACTGTAGAACCCTGTCGATGTTGATTAGCACCACCTCCTCTTCCTCCCCTCCCCCTACTGATGTTTTCCGCATTTCCACTTTCTCTTGTATCCCCACCTCTAAAGTCTTGTTGGTAAAGATTAGCACCACCTCCTCTTTTCCCCCTGCCCCACGTATTTGGTAGATTTCTACCTTCCTCAGGCTGCTTCTGCTGGTGGTTATTGAACTCGTTCATCACTTTGACTGCCCCAACTGGAAGGTTGCCACCACGTCCGAGCCCATGAATCATTTCTTTCTGGGATTGAGTTAATAAAGCAGCTTCCTGAGAATTTGCCACTGCAACTGAACCTGAAACTTTGTAGCTGTAGTTCTTCCCATCTTTGACATAGAATTGAGGGGTCTTCTGGGTATTCCATTTTGCACCACCACCGGATTTACTTTGGCCAGGTCTTTCGATGCCTCCTCCGGAAGATTTTTCTGGGGTGGATGAGCTAATTCTATCTCTCAAAGTCTCCGTCTTTTCAAACCCAGTTTCCACAAAACTCAAACCCAGATCATCAAAAGAGTCATCGTACTCGTCTTCATATTCGTATTGTGAAGCAAGAATTGCAGCCTTAGCAGTGTCTTCGTCAACTCTCAAATCCAGGGGTTTGGAGTTTATGGAATCAACCCTGGACTTTCTGGTGAATCGCCCAAATGAAGATAAAGATACTTCGGGGCGCTGTTCCTTCACTTGACTGACAACATTTGTAGAGGTTTTGCTAGTATGTTCTACATGAATTCCTTTCCCTTTGTCATTCCTGCTCTTAGATAGAGAAGACTTGGGGGCTGGCATCGTTTCCAATGAAATATCCAGGGATTGTAGATCTTCATGAAGAGTTCCTACTAATATTCTCTTAATTACCTCTTCTGGATTATGGTTATAGACTTCAAGACAGGCAGCAAGAAAGCCTTTCCCATAATCAGGGAAAAGGTCTTTTACTTGACTGATCTTGGGCTCTGTAACTGCAGTATCATCATCCATCTGCAAGTTTTTACCCATAGTAATAGGCACGGACTCCCTATTATTCATAGCCTGGGATGGAAAATTAGGCGCCGCGATAAGAGATAGATACTGAAAGTGTTCTTCATCCATGAAAATCCATCCTGCATGAAGAAATATACACAGCATTAGTTTCCCTCATCCAATGGCCCCCATATATTTCAACAACACATTCTTCTCATTTACAGAACCATTTATGATAAAGGATAATGATACTAAAGGATGCAGTTTGATCCATGGAAAACTCAAAAGCACGTACATAATTAAAATTTAACATGCATAATTTTATTTCTTTTTGATCAAAACATGCATAAAGTGGGAGAAGCTTTTCAGCTAGAAGTCTGACTAACCAGTAGATCGGAGATCGCTGAGTCTGCTTAATATCTTGTAATACTTCTCAGCATTCTGAAGAAATGTCCTGCTGTTCTTGTTCTCCCAGAAATGGTGTGAAACTTCTTCACTGAGTTCTTTAAATGTTTGAACCAAAATATCTCCTCTTATTCCGGGATCATCAACTTTAGCAGGAAACATCTTTGTGAGATTCGGAAGAGGAAGGCTCCCTTCAAACAGTTCATCACTCAAGTAGCAGGACTCTAGTAGTTTCCACCCCAAACTAACTAATCTGACTGATAACATCTTCAAACCAATGGCAAGAATTGGAAGTTTGCCGCTAATTGAGTCTTGAGTCTCCTTCGTTCCAGATGAAAAAATATGTCTAAGGCCTTCTTGTAAAGATGGTAACAATGAATCATGCAATCTTGCCAGGGTACTAAGCAGTTCCCCGTTTCCATCACTAAAACAGCCCAGGAACACAAAATTAACATCTAAAAGCAAACCAAAAGGCGCTGTGCATGATATGTGGTAGGAAAGAAACTAATGAACCTTATTTCAACCAACAGGAGTAAAAAAAACACACCATATAAAACCACAGCGGAAAAATGCATACAGAAGAAGCATAAGTTTATGGCTAATACAAAGGTTTTCTGTGGCATATTGAAACTTAGTGATTAAATAACCATATTAACAGCTACTGGTCTTTTATACATGAATGGGCAACATTTGGTCATTCCCGAAAGGATATCAGCTGCCACAGAGGTCAAGTGCAGCTATATATACGATCATGCTTGTCTAATAGGGTGTGACAGATGACAAAAAGGCTTGTTCAGAAGTCAGTGACCTTACAGAACTTCATGTCAAAACCCGAACTAATTTATTTAACAGACTCCAGAAAAAAGAAGTTTACTTTGTGAAGCTTGACTAGATGCTTTTCTTCATACAATAATGGAAAAGAGGTATTCTTAGAGGATACTTACTATTTAGTGTTTATAATCCATAGATATGCATAAATTTCAAAACATCAGCGCATATACATTACCTCACTTCAACGAGACAAGAAAAGTACAGCGCTGCAGGTTTGTATGCATTAACAAAAGTATCAAGTGATACAACTGCATCATTTATGAAGTCCATTACCTATAAAAGGAAGGAAAATATAAACTCTTACAGAATTGCTAGAAATAACTGTATCAACCCTATCTACTTAGAACATGCAGCGGAATTTGTGGGATTACTTGCCTCTGAAAAATCTGAAATGAGACGAGAGTCAATATCTTCAGAACCCCCAGTCTGTCCAGAGGAAAATCGAGCCTGTTCACAGCAAATAATGGAACCCCTGAAAATCTTTTCCTTGAATATATATTTTCATCCACCAGCCTTCTGTCAAAAATGTTTATACGGAGGGTCTATTTATTTAGATAAAATACCTCTAGTGAGGAGTTGCAGCGTTGATGCAACTTGTATGTAATGTCTAGGAAGCGAGACACAACTGGTGTTAGATTTTCATGAAGACTTGGCCGAGCTTTCATAGCATTCATAACCTGAAAATTATTTAAAGAGGAAGGAGTTGAGAAAGGAGCACATGGGACTTCACTTAAAGGATTCTGAGTCATCATCCATCCAACAAAATTCTAACTGGACCAGGTAACAAAAGAAGTCAGCAATAAACAAAAAGGCTTACCAATAGATTGGTCAGCTCCTCATTTTCATGTCCGTAGATGGCACAGATATCTATTAACTTTGGCACGGTAAGCAGATTCCTTTCCTGCAAAAGGGCTACATCTAGAAGGATAAGAAAAGTGTACTAAAGAAATGTCTGCTATTAAAAGATACATCTACCAGTATCTAACCAGTACTGCAGACAGCTAGTGTAAAAGCAGGTCATCTTTCGTCTTATCAGATCTAGTCTCTTACAACTTATTTTAAAATGCTATTCCACATGGCTGCTAACTCTTGGCCTCATTATTTTGGGTAACTAATTTTAGGATGAACTTCAAACCAGAAATACATAATAGTTTAAAACAGTACATTTGTTTGACAAATAGAATAAGAGTATGCTTATGGAAGTGTCAACGTTTCAGATCCTTGACCATTAATCAATACAGAAAAATAATGGTTTCAAACATGGTCACAAATTTCTGGATTACATGTATGCTACACTAGAAATTAGATGCCACAAATCAGAAAGAAGGAGAAAAAAAGACACCTTCATGCTCTTTCGTGCTCAGGCTATCAGAGGAAAGGGCTCCAGGGTCCCTGTTGGAAGATCTGTCCAGAAAAAAGTTTGTCAATGGATCTCAGATTATAGCAGCAACCTTATATAAGTGAATATGATTGTGATCAACTTTGTAACCATCACGAAATTGTTAAGTTATACAGAAAACTCACATGCGGTACAAAACCATGAAAACACGACGGCTTAACTCAAACTCCCCAACAATGACTCCAGCCATTACTCCCTTGGCTCCATGATGCTGAAAGTCGTACCACCTATTCCTAAACTTTAAAAAGCTGTCCAGAAATTCATGCAATGAAGTATCGCTGACAACTGAATAAAGTGATAAAACAACTAAGTAAATGTATGTACAAAACTGAAATAGTTAGGTAAAAAGATACGGGTAGAAGAGCAGTTCAGTTCAGAATACTTTTAGTTACCCTAACCAAATAAGATATCTGCATTCACTATTTTAACATGGCGAGGCAGTTTTGACGGGGTCAAAAGAAAAGGATTAGAGGAATGTCAGATAAGCGGGGTGGACAGAAATCTCTAACCGTTCTTCCAAGGCCATGAGTTACACCCATTTAAGAATAATGCCTATAACAAAACTTTAATGACTTTGTCATTTGGATTAGATTATTTCAAGAGAAGGACCAATTTCCGAAGTGGCAAAGTAGAGAATATCCACCCTTATCAGTGAGGCTTCTAATTAGCCGTTTCCGCCATACACCTTTTAAATATGTCTTAATGTCCATACCTTAAAAATGCTACTCCTCACTTCTTATATTTCCATCTAAAATCGCATCAAAACACCAACTGACTGACTATTTCAGACAATGTATTCACTAATTCAACCATATATAATACATGCAAATAGCATAAGCAGACCCTACTGATTTAATGAATTCTGTTATTACACTGCTCTGACACTTTAACACTCAACCAAAATAATCGGCCAACGCAGCAGGCCCTCTTGTGGTGACTAAAAACTGTGTGCCATAAGCAAGAAGCAAGTAACAATATTTCACTACAATTTCTTCCAGTTTACTGGCATCGTGGGTCGGAATTAGGTCAAACATACCTTGGCACCCACTATCTCAGTGGTACTAGTATACACAAACTCACAATTTTATTTTATTTTGAAAAAGGTTAAAATTGAAATCATAGTGCCAAGGAGGCACAAAAACTACAAAGGAACACTTAGTTTTCCAACTCAAAACCAAGCACTGTCTCAAAATTCACTAGCTAAAAATGAAGCTACAAGCATACTGTTGTACAAAAATCATTTATCATCTGAATTATCATCTGAATTATCATTTGCAGGTTTCCAAAATCAATCACACCAAGACTCAAAACTGAAGAAAGAGTCATATCCAATCTAATTATAGAGATAACGAGAAGCAAATAAAATTAGTGTACAGAATGTAAATTTCACCTTCTTTCCAGAAATCTCTAGGATTTGACTTGAGCAACCTAGACAACTCTCTATTAAGAAGGTCAACAACTCTTTGAGACTCAACAGGATCCAAAGCTCCATGTTCAGCACCTAATCCAGAAGCAACAGCTTCATCTGGTGGCTAGTAACTTACATAATTGCCACCAGCACCACTACTTTGTTTAGAAACCCAATCCTTTCCATTATCCCCAATTCTAACCCTAGAATTTGAAGTCGAAGAAGCAGCAGAAGATGAAGCAGAAGATGAAGAAGTTGAGGAGTGAATAGATGGAGATTCTCTTAGAGAAGTTGTGAGTGGTGTTTTAGTGATGATGGGTTCTGATGAATTCTGATTATTGGGTACATGTTTTTGCTGAGATTTATTATTGTTGAATCCCCCACTAATCGATCGAGACGACATTTTTTGGGTTTTGCTTTTACCCTTTGAGTTCTTCCCGTTCAGAGAGATCGAATCAAGGAGTCTTTGGTATTTACAGAGAGAGTTTAGCTTGGACACCAAGGGTTCGTGTGGCGCACTTGCAAGTCTTAGCCACCTAGACTCAACTGAACTGACTCATTATATCTGACTCAAAAATAATGAAATGATAAAATTATATAAAAATAATTATTTCAGTCAGATATATACCGATAATTCAGGTATAAAATGATACCTGATTTAAGTACTTCTGAGTCAAATGTATAAGCTGGGTCAGATTTTAAGTCAGGTATCAGAAAAATAACAAAACAAACGATCTCACATATTATTAAGGTTGAGTCAGATTCATATCGCGAGTCAGATCCAAATAAGCACAGTGTTAGGTATGTTGTGTCCCGTGTGTGCAGCTAAGGTCTCCCCTTTTAGAACATAGTTCATGTGGTGCCCGTGCCTTTGCATTGCATCTGTCCGGTATTGATGCCAAGGGTTCCATATAAGCACTAAATTGATCGAGTGCTAGACTCTTGTCTATTACGGAAAGTCACTTGCCATATGATACGACGTGGGTCAAGTGATGATGATCTGATCCTTTTTTTTTCACAGAAGTTTTATGTTGTTTTAATTTTCTGGATGGATTTATATAAAGAATCGGCCTAGTTGATAAGCTTAGAAAAAATCTTGCACACAATCAATAAGTGGATAAGAAGTTAAAATGTTGAGATACCAAGAATCTGTCATGATCAGTCCTTCAAAACATATCATTTTCCACATCGATACTCGTCTCTCTACATTGCACATTCATTAAGGAATTTTCTTTGTTGGTTTGTTTCTTCTTGCTCTTCAGAGTTTCTGAGTTCAAAGTTCAATCACTAGTACTATAAGAGTCTTGACCTTGCCTGCAGTGTCCTTTTACTTAGACCTTAGTGAACCATGAATGGAGATCATCAAATAGGCCCAAAACTGGTTGTAGCAATAGACTTGAAGAAAAAGCCATGTGAACAAACACAACCACTTCATAACCGTTGGCACCCTGACATACCCTCAGTTGCAGAGGTTAGAGAGGGACAAGTGTTCAGAGTAGAGATTGTAGACTGCCATGGTGGCCGTATAACACACTCTTACTCTGCTGATGACATTAAACATGCTCAACTCTCTTTCGTAAGTTCACTTCTACTTCTTCTTATATTTTCTGGTTTTTACTAGGCCTGTCAGTAAAGATTTCAGCTTTCCAGTCCACTACTGTCAGAATATGTCAGAATCAAGGTAAAATTATCCATAAGAATCTTAATTGTCTGTTTCTGGTTTGTAAGGGAATCTCTCTCTCTCTCTCTCTCTTTCTCTAAATTATTCTAGCAAAGCATCTCTCAATACCCATCTGAAAAAATTTCATTCATCATTGTTCTCATTTCATCCATGGCTCCTTGCACACCAAGACTAATAGTACCCATAGACCTAAAGAAGAAGCCATGGGAACAAGATCCACCTCTTCACAACCGTTGGCATCCCAACATACCGGCTGTCTCTGAAGTTAAAGTTGGGGAGTTATTTAGAATTGAGATGGTTGATTGGACTGGTGGTGAGGTACAAGATAACTTGTCTGCAATGGATATTAAATCCATTGATTTATCTACAGTTAAGTATCTGACCCTAAATTAGCCTACAACTTTCTTTTCTTTCTTCCTTTTCTGAATCCTTATTGAATCTTGAGATGGTATAGATTTATTGGAGGTTCAATACAAGATAATTCTCATTTCAGGATAGTACTGCCCTTGCTTTCATTTTGTAGTTTTTAATTTGAGGTTTGAGTTTGCATAGTGACAATATTGGTCATTTGATGCATAAATTTATATGAAGCATGAACATTGGTTCAGGTGCATTACCTTAGTGGGCCGATCCGAGTTGTTGACATGGAAGGTGTTCCAGCCATGCCTGGCGATCTTCTCGCAGTTGAAATCTGCAATTTGGGTCCTCTTCCAGGTGATGAATGGGGTTATACAGCAACATTTGACAGAGAAAATGGAGGTGGATTTTTAACAGACCATTTCCCTTGTGCAACCAAAGCTATTTGGTACTTCGAAGGAATTTATGCATACTCACCTCAAATACCAGGTAAATCTTCATGCCAACAACCACTTGAAGAAACTCAGAGTTCACGCCAAATGTTTTACTAATAATATAAGCGTCACTACAGGTGTGAGATTTCCGGGATTAACCCATCCTGGAATAATTGGAACTGCACCATCAATGGAACTTTTAAACATATGGAACAAAAGGGAAAAACAACTCGTTGAAAATGGTCTCGGTTCCTTCAAGTTATGTGAAGTTCTTCACTCTAGACCATTGGCAAACTTACCAACACCCAAAGGCTGCATTCTGGGAAAGGTATTAATGAACTGTGGAATGCATACCTCATTCAAGTTACAAATTCAAGTGTTATGTTAGGAGTTCATGTCGATTGTAATACTCGGATATGGTTTTGCGAAAAGAAAAATAACAATTCATCTTTGTAGTGGCTATGTATAGATTAAAGAGGGCACACCTGAGTGGGAAACAGTAGCGAATGAGGCTGCAAGAACAATCCCCGGAAGAGAAAATGGAGGAAACTGTGACATTAAGAATCTCAGCAGAGGCTCAAAAATATATTTACCCGTATTTGTGGAAGGCGCAAATCTTAGTACTGGAGACATGCATTTTTCTCAGGGTGATGGTGAAGTTTCATTCTGTGGAGCAATCGAGATGAGTGGATTCTTAGAGCTCAAGTACATCTCTAATCTTTTCCTCTTGCCATTACTATCCAATGAAACTTGTTATATCCAGTGCACTATACTACTTACAAAAAAATGCGGGCTTGTTCTGTACATTACATCTAGCTAGGAGTCTAGGACTAATGTTTCTTGTTATCAGGTGCGAAATCATTAGGAATGGAATGAAAGAATATCTAACACCCATGGGACCAACTCCACTTCATGTAAACCCGATTTTCGAGATAGGTCCAATGGAACCTAGATTCTCAGAATGGCTAGTATTTGAAGGCATAAGTGTTGATGAAAGTGGAAGACAACATTACCTCGACGCAACTGTAGCATATAAACGTGCGGTACTCAATGCAATTGATTACCTCTCCAAATTTGGTTACTCCAAAGAACAGGTCTACATTAGTAAACGTATTCACATGCAAAATCTAGAATCCTACTAATAGTTCCAACATCCAAGTTTAAGATAGAATTTCTCATGTGATTTCAGATGTATCTTTTACTGTCATGTTGCCCTTGCGAAGGAAGAATTTCAGGAATTGTCGATTCACCTAATGCTGTTGCTACTCTTGCAATTCCAACAGCTATCTTTGATCAGGTAACTGGCTTCTTGATACTTTTCGATTTCAAATTATGATTATGTACCCATAGCGTCCATAATCCTTAAACATTTGTTGAACACTTGAACCCATGTTACTGAATACATCCATTGACATGCAGGGTATTCTTCCAAAATCAAGCAAAGTACTGGCAGGACCCCGGTTAGTCAGGAAACCTGACGTCTTAAAATGCAGTTATGATGGAAACTGGCCAGTCACAAAGAACCCCGGTGGTGCGACGTAGTTTATCTGTGGATCATCTTAATAAAAAAATGTGCACTTCTGTAGTATGTTTCTTAATTAATCTGTACTTATAGTTAGTACTTATTCCTGTTGCGTAAATGTATATGTATTGAAATTCCTGATGATGTCGTACCCGTAATCAAACCATAAATCCTATCTACAATGCTTCTTTGAATACACTGGTCCTGGAAAGTTCCAAAAATTTCCAACCAACCGGAACTACATTGCTATTTGTTTTTCTCATTGTTCTCTAAAGTATTCGAGCTCCG
>JAJJMC010024047.1:1740586-1775613 GCA_023531435.1 Papaver californicum | reverse complement strand
CCCCCCCCCCCCCCCCCCCTGGATTGATGCTTCAAGGTTTTCTTCTTCTTCTTCTCCCTCCTCTGTGTCTAAATCTCTCTCTGTCTCTCTCGAGAAAATCCATTGAAACAGAAACAAAGTTTTGATTTTTTAATTAATATTACCAACCCCCCATCTGGAAATCTGGCGCAGCGAATTGGAAAATCCATCAGGAGGCCTGGTGCCACCTCAAAAGCTAGGGTTTATACTGATGTGAACGTTGTTCGACCTAAAGAGTATTCTGATTATGAATCTCTTACCGTTCAATGGGGGTAAACTAATTTATTATATACTTTGCTTTTTGTTCAAGTTTTTGATTTTTTTGCTGATTTGTTTTTTTTGGTTGTTTTGTTTGTTATAGAGAGCAAGATGATTATGAAGTGGTAAAGAAGGTTGGAAGGGGGAAATATAGTGAGGTTTTTGAAGGTGTACGTTGTGATACTAATGAACGTTGTGTTATTAAGATTCTTAAACCTGTTAAGAAGAAAAAGGTCAGTCCTTTTCTAATTCTAAATCTTTTTAGTATTCTGCTTTGGTTGTTGCGAAATTTCTTGTTTTTTTTATTTGTTTATGTTCTTGTGATTTCCCAATTATCAGAAAAAAATGATCTTGTTTTGATAAGCTAATCTTAGTTGGAACCCAGAAAAAAGAACGATATTAGGGTTTATAATGCGATTTCGAGCACTAGCAACTACCTTAGTTAACAAATTGACCATCTGCATTGAATAGCATTAAGATTGACGGTTGTTTCAGTATCAAACTTCGAAGTTTAAGTATTTTCATCAATGGATATGCTGATGCAGTACATAGAGCAAGTGTTTCATGAGTCTCTCATGAGGCAAGGTGTAAATCGTATCTACAGAATGATATCCAAGCTCATGTGGAGCTGATTGTTTTTTCTTTTCTTTTATTCAAAGCATATGTTTATACATGGCTATTTGTCAGATTGTTACATTACTAGCTCATTCTAGATTGCTGATTGAGTTTGCACCTCTAATTTGATTTTTGCCAATGGAACTGTAGATAAAGAGGGAAATCAAGATATTGCAGAATCTATGTGGTGGTCCAAATATTGTGAAATTGTTGGATATTGTCAGAGATCAGCAATCAAAGACCCCTAGTCTAATATTCGAACATGTCAACAATACTGATTTCAAAGTTCTTTATCCAACACTGACAGATTACGACATCAGATATTACATCTATGAACTGCTCAAGGCAAGTAGTTCTACATTATTCATTTTAATTATGGCACTTATTTTCCATTATTTCGTGACTGTTCCCGAAGATATTTGTTTGAAACCTGAGCTTCACTATTTATCTATTTTTTCAATAGGAAAGAAAATGTATTAGCTAGAATTGACACCGATTACATATTGTCAGTCTTACTTAGGAGACATTTTAACCAAACTGGAAACCATTATCCCAGGAGAAACTCGAGGTCCTGCTCCTTGCTTCTTTAGCCAAAACATGGGCAGCCTCTCTTGGGATATGAGTACACAACCAAGAACTGAAAGATAAAAGTAGAGTTCTGCAATACCTAATTACACTATTAGTGGTCCATTTCACCACATCATGTCTACCATTTAAGGCATTAATCACATTAAGACAATCTCCCTCCAAGTTTAGATGCTGGATTCCTTTCTGCTTAACCCATAAGATTGCCTCCATAGCTGCTAATGCGTCCACCTGTTCTGCATCGAATGTTACTGCTGGTACACTTCCTTGTGACCATGGGTCTTCCTTGTTCCTCTTTATTAGTCCCAGCCAACACTCATTGCTGGTTACTTTTCCAATCTATCAAGAATGGGTATATCTGGTTTATAAGACATTCCACCTGCATCTGCTTTTGATCAAACACAATGGCACATCTAATTTTCCATATGTGCCATAATACAACTCCTGCAAACAGTATAAGCTCTGAAGTGTTCTCCCTAGATCCTCCTGCATCCTGATACCAACTAGAAATCCAAGAAACTAGGGTGACATTTGCTGTACCTGCAGCAATGCAGCAATGTCAGTTTCTAGTGCAAACCAAATTCTCTTTGTAACTTGACATTCTAAGAAAAGATGTCAGGTGCTCTCAGGTTCACTTCTACACAAAGGATAATTAGTGTCTATATCAGGAACAAAGTTAGCAAACATTTATTTAACAAGGAAACAATTGGTGCATTTCCATAAGAAATGTAATATCTTAGGTGGTAACTCGGATTTCCAAAAAAGTTTCCAAGGAAAACTTACTTGATACTGATGCAGTCTCAACTTTTCTTTCTCAAAAATCACATCATAGGCAGTTTAAATGTCCCATTAGTGTTAGGGACCCATCTTAGTCTATCAGGACCTTCAAAAGGAACCCTAATATTCCTGATTTGACTGACAGTAGCACTATCAAACTAACTTAACAGCTTCACTATACTGCATCTGATTTAGTAGCGTTCTTCCTCCGTGATAATAGAAAAAACTGCTCATTGTGTTCCTATTTGGCACGTAAAGTTGCACTTCTACGCAGCTTATGCATAACTATGATATATGTGTGCGCGGTGCACGTATTACCTATTTGGGTTTAGGGATCACTTGATGGTTACAAAAGGTTGATCGTGATTAACATGGTAAAGAGCTCATTCTTTAATTTAGTATTCCTTGATATAATATTAACAAACTGATCTTCATATACTTAAAGGGAGTTGATGGAAATGTTAGGAAAGGCGTGCGACAGAAATGACCTGACAACTTAGATGGATAATTAATCGTAGCCTCAATAAAGATGGTAGAGAACTGAGATATGATGCTAGTGTCTAGTTACATTGTGACACTGTTTCTTTCCATTAGTTTTTTTTTTTTTTTTTGTGTGTGTGTGTGTTTTGCCTGTTTACTTTTTTCAGATTTTCAGCCACTTCCAAGTTTGCAACCTCCACTATAACAGCACTCATTTGTAAAATTAAGAAAATTTTGATTGTCATTAATTTGATTCTGATTTTGTTCATTATCTAACATATGCTTCACTGTATAGGCATTAGACTATTGTCACTCTCAAGGTATTATGCATCGAGATGTAAAGCCTCACAATGTAATGATTGATCACGAGCAACGTAAACTTCGACTCATTGATTGGGGGCTTGCGGAGTTCTATCATCCTGGGACTGAATACAATGTTCGTGTTGCTTCAAGGTGTGTTGGCTTCCTATTGTTTGCCTTTAGTTATGTTAGGTTATGTATTCTATACAAGTCCCCATCCCTCGAGATGATCTGCCAGCACATATTTATCTAAATAAAAGTAATAAAGCACATATGGTTGCTACATAATTGCTCATTAGCAAGCATTTCGGTGGATTCCGGAGCTTTACTCTTTATAGTTGCATTGGCATGATATACTGCAGTCATTATCACCTTATAAGTTGAAGGGAGCAGATTATGTTGGACTTAATTACTAGTAGAGCTGAAAATTGGAGTACTTGCTATAACAGTACTTTCAAGTCTAAGTTCTTGAACAAACTCGATTGATATTTTTGCACACTTTCAAATTACTGCTTGACATGCTAATATAAAGTGACTAATCCTGGTCGGTTATCTAGATCTGTTGTGAGAATTTTGATATTTATCAATTAGGTAAAATGAGTTTTGCTTTTCGTATGTAAAAGATGGCAAGTGGATAACCGCTAAATGAATATGCTAGTACACTGAAAGCAAATGCTAATTTGGTAGCCATTTGTCTATGTTGTGTATGACGAGGTCCATCATGATACCACGAGATGTTAGGAATATTTTCGTATATTGACCATCTCCCTTAGATTCTCAAAACTCTAGGGAAGTCATTTATTTCCTTATATAATACGTCTACCTTTAGGTTGGATCAGAGAAACGAAGTCATATCTTAGCTTAGAGGTTGGGTGTTCAGGGTTCTTTTGTCAGAACCCCTTGATATGTTTTTGTATGCTTAACTACTTCTTGATTTGGGCCTACTGGGAGGGTTTCACTTCAACAAAATGCTTCTTTTCAATTTTTGGCAAGACTATATACTTAGACCCCAGTTTTGCTGCTGATTTGATAATAGAACATGATCTCATCAAACATCTTGTATATCATATGATTTTCTTGAGAATAAGAGATGCCAAGAATTCTCCTATTTTATATGCTTTGCAGAAGGGCTTTAACTTCTGAATAATACAAGGCTACAAACCTGACTATTGTATTTTCTTACGTCTCACTAAAATGGCGCCACTAGTACAAAACAGCAATATTTGTTTTATGGCTTATTGAACTAACCTACCAGATCTGTACCCTTCAAATAGCATTCCATTTGTCTTGGTTGAGTTATCATTGCATGCCTTGTTCCTCTCACCTTATTTTGTGTGTCTATTAACTGTTTTTGGTTTTCAGATATTTCAAAGGTCCAGAGCTTCTTGTTGATTTGCAAGACTATGATTACTCTTTGGATTTGTGGAGCCTTGGCTGTATGTTTGCTGGAATGGTGAGTAATTGCTTTGAAAGGCACTTCATGTAATGGCGCAGTATGTATATGAAGGGGTGTCCAGACCCGCCTTGCAATGGGCGCTATCTCTTGGATTACCGAACCATAAGAAACTGGGTGATATGATGATGACCACTGGTTTCTTAGCCTTTTCAATTATTAAACCTGATAGGTGACCCCCTGATTTTCCTGCCTATGCTTTAAGAATCAACATTGAGCAATGATCATCTGTGAACTTGCCTATGAAACCTTAGGGTGGCCCATATATTAGTTATCTTAAACTTGTTGCATGTGTTTCAGTCTAATGAAGCATGAGTGCAGAATCGAGCATATTTTAGGTTTTAACAGACCTTAGTGTTTTTGCTCTTACCCTTATTGGTTATTCCTGTGCTTTGCAGATATTTCGCAAAGAGCCATTTTTCTATGGACACGATAATTATGATCAACTAGTCAAAATTGCCAAGGTATGTTAACAATCGTTCGTGTTTTCTAATTAATTTGAAATGATCTTCTTATTCATTTTATCTGTGGAAATTTAGTGACTCTAGTTATCTTAATTTTACTTCTACAGGTACTTGGAACGGATGAATTACACTCATACCTTAAGAAATACCGTTTGGAGTTGGACCCGCACCTAGAGGCTCTCGTTGGGAGGTTATTAGAATAACCCTAAAAACTCATGTTTCAGAATTGTGTACTTGTAATAGTGCTATCCAGAAATTAATATCTTTCGTTTGTTTGTTTTCAGGCACAGTAGGAAGCCATTGACAAAGTTCATTAATGCTGATAACCAACATTTGGCAGTTCCCGAGGTTAATTTTTTTTTGTTTGAACAGTTATAAGTAAAAACTGTGTTATCCAACTTTTGTTCATTTAGTAACTTCCCTGGCATTTTGTTTTAGGCTGTCGATTTTCTTGACAAGTTACTGCAGTATGATCATCAAGAGAGGCCAACTGCGAAAGAAGCTATGGTAACATATTCTAACCTTTCTCTACTTTGTTCTGGACTTCTGTAAATTTTTATGTTACTGTCATAAAGCCAAAATTTTCCAGTTTGTATACATTTTCCATCTGGTGCATGACCATCAAATGGGCACAACCAATGAAATTGTTGGGCAATATGACGGCACAACAGATGAAATTGCTGGCAATATGAATCCAACGTCCTTGACGGTTTTCAAATCCTTGAAAGAATGAATTTCTTGATAAAAAAGTAACTATGGTTTATGATGTTGCTTATTTAATGTCATGCAGGCTCATCCTTACTTCTATCCAGTAAGAAATGCAGAAAGCAGCAGAAACCGAACCTAACTGGATGTGGATTGCTAAAAACACAACCGGGTTCAACGAATCTTCACACAATGTGTTGTCTGCTAGTCATCCTTGTCGTAATTTAACTTGTTTTATATACTTACAGGCGAGGGCTGCTGAATCATGAAAGCCGTTAAAATTAAATTTTACATGGAAATATGCTTTCTATGTATTCATTTTCGAATCCCATGTCTGTTTCTGTTTATTTTATTTTATTTTTAATACGAAAGGAGTGTTTTATTAGTAAAAACCCATTACATAGTTTGGATATAATCAGCCAAAGCTGAATCCAACCAGTATGGCATAGAATTCTGCCACTCTTCTACTGATAAGATAGATAAAGCATGTTTTGCTAACAAATCAACCACATTGTTTGCATCGCTATGAGCATAACTACATTTCCATGACTCAAAGTTTCCCAAGAAAAACTGACAATCATGTATAATGTTATTGTTAATCCAATTTACTGCTCCAACTTTCCCATTAATGGCATTAACTACTCTTTGGCTGTCTCCCTCCAAGTGAATATTTGGTAGACCTTCAGCTATTGCCCACCTTATTGCTGCCAAGGCTGCAAGTGCTTCAGCTTGTTCATGACCTACAGCTGATTCTGGTGCGCTTCTAGCTCCATTGGGTACACCTGCAGCCACATTGTAAAGCAATAAGAATAGAATAGGCTCACATTAGTAGGTATGACATGAAATCATAATGAAACCAGGATGAAACCCAGTCATAAACATTCTTACCTTGTAGGCTGTGAAATATATTAGCGTCAATATTATTCAAGACAGATAAAAACACAAGACATTCAAAAAACAGATATTGAGCAGATTCAACAGAAGTTGAGCAAAGGGGACAAGCATTATCAATATGAGCATTATACGTAGACATTGTTTCTCTTACAGGCAAGCAGTTATGAATGAATTTCCAAACAAAGTGCTAGAACTTAATTGGGAGTTTAGTTTTCCATAGAGACTTCCGGTTATAGGAATAGTGAAGGAGGAAACTCCACTAGTGTCATTTAAGATAGCTCTATATGCAGTTTTGACAGAAAAATTTCCATCATTAGCAGGTGCCCATCTTATTCTATTTATACCTGAAAAAGGAATTCCAATTTTCTTAATGGCTTCAATTGTTTGATTGTCAAAAAGAGCCTGAAGAATAACAAGATTCCAAGACTTAGTATCTTGGTCAATGAGCTGGGAGACAAACTTGAGATCTGCAGAAACACAATTAGATTTAGGAGGTCCTGTAAGAGATGGAATCCAGTTATCTTTCCAAATAGAAATTTTAAATCTATCTCCCACCTCCCGGCAATAATACTTCTTAATAATCTCAATACCATCACATATGCCCCTCCATATCCAACTTCCATGTTTGTTCAGAACACCATTCAGAGGATTAATAGACTTAAAATACTTACTTTTGAGAATAGAAGCACATAGAGAATCAGGTTGTTCTAGCATTCTCCAAGCAAGTTTAGCAAGGAGAGATTGGTTGAGAATGGTAGACTGCCTAATGTTTAAACCTCCTAAGTATTTTGGTAAAACAATGCTTTTCCAATTTTTAATATAAGTACCTTTGTCATTCCCTTTTTTTATTGTACCAGAAGTCTCTTTGTACAACATCCATCTTATCAGTGATTTGAAACACAGACATATGATGACTAGCTAAAGTACCTAAAACAACTTGAGTCATAGTTGTCTTACCTGGTTGATTCAGAAATTTGGATTTCCAACCTAAAAGTTTATCAAAAAACTCACGAAGATGAAAAGGACTCAAATTTTTTTTTTTGCAAAAGCAGAGGAATACCAAGGTATTTGTCTTGAAGAGCCATCCTTTTAATGTTCAGTATACTAGCAATGTTCTGTTTGACTGAGTTTTGCACTTTGCTACTAAAAGAAATACCTGACTTGTCAAAGTTCACAGATTGTCCAGAGTACTTACTAAATTGTTATATGATCTTAGCAAGGTAAGTAGCTTCATTAGAACTGGCTTTAGTAAAAAACTAGGCATTCATCTGCAACAAATAGGTGAGAAATATTAGGGATATCCCTGGTCAAGTTATGCCACGGATGTGCCCATTCTTTACAGCAGTAGCAAGGGATCTAGAAAGAGACTCCATGCACAATATGAACAGATAGGGGGACAAAGGGTCCCCTTGTATTAAACCTCTTTGAGGTTTAAACATATCACTAGGAGAGCCATTAAGCAATATAGATGTAGTAACTGTAGAGATCCAGTGCTCAATCATATCACACCAATCATCACATAAGCCCAAACTTTTCAAAGAAGAAATTAAAAAACTCCACTCTACTCTATCAAATGTTTTAGACATATCAAGTTTAACAGCCATCCAGCTATCATTCTTTTTAGTTTTTTTTAGGGTTAATTAGACTTTGGTACCTGGGTTTTGACCAGATTTAGTGTTTTTACTTACATTTGTCCAACGTTAAACTTTAGTACCTGGAATCACTGTTATTGACCAAATTCAGGTCAATAACAGTCAATAGTAGTCAACCGTCAGTCCAGGTACTAAAGTCTAACGTTGGACAAATGTAAGTAAAAACACTAAATCTGGACAAAACCCAGGTACCAAAGTCTAATTAACCCTTTTTTTTATAGTATCAATAAGTTCATGAGTTATCATGATATTATCAGAAATAACTCTACGAAAAAGAAATGCAATTTGAGATGGAGAAATGATCTTATTAAGCAAAGGTTTAAGCCTAGAAGTTAAGAGCTTAGAGATTACCTTGTAAGTAACATTGCAAAGACTTATTGGTCTAAAATTCACAGGACTAGTGGGAATCAAAGCAGTGAAATTATGATTAATTTGCTTTAGGATATGCTTAGAGTGAAAGAAAGATTGCACCGTTATAACTATATCATCTCCTACAACGGGCCACATTTGTTGATAAAACCCAGGAGGGTATCCATCGATACCAGGGGTGGTCCAAGGCTGCATACTAAACATGACAGATTTAATTTCATCACTAGATGGCACCCTAGTAAGCATGATATTATCAGATTCAGAAATGCAAGGAACAACATTATCAAAGTAATCAATAGGATTATCAGGAGAAGTAGTTCTACTCATGTTAAAAAAAATGATCTTTTAAAGTAGCAGCAATATCATCTCTCTCAGTAAGCCAAGTACCCATTGAGTCTTGCAAAGTATCTATGTTGGTTTTCTTCTTCCTAAAATTAACTTTGTTATGAAAATATGTTGTGTTCCTATCTCCAATCCTAAGTTCTTCATCTTTATTCCTCTGTATCCAAAAGTCATCCTGAGCATCCAACCAATAAACCAATTTCTTTTCCAATTCTTCAAGAGCAACAACATTAGAATTCAAATTATTATTACTCTGAATAGCTTCTATTTGAGCCTTCATTTTATTGATTTCAGTGTTTATATTACCAAAGCTATTGTGGTTCCAATTTTTCAGGGCCACCTTAGTGTTATACCGAGTTTTAGTGACTCTAAAAGCATTAGAACCAGACTCATCACAAGTCCAATTATCTTGGATGAGACCCTTACAGGCAGGGTGACTCAACCATATTCTATTGACCCTAGAAGGCTTGTAAGAATTGTTTTGGATTCTGTCAGTGGCCAGCAAAATAGACCAATGATCACTAGCTAAGGGAATAAGATGATAAGAAATAGAATTTGGGTAGTTGTTCATCCAATCTATATTGTAAAGAACTCTATCTAATCTTTCAAGAATAAGCTCATGACCTGGTTTTCTATTAGTCCAAGTAAAAGGGTTACCTTTATAGGACAAACTATTAAGGCCAATATTGTTTAACAATCTATTATTATCATCCAATACATAGTTGCTAATAAGATTACCACCCTCTTTTTCCTCTTGAGAGAGAACAAAGTTAATATCACCCATGACAATCCAAGGTAATTTGGCTTGACTATAAAAATTATTCATAAAAGACTATCGGTCAATCTTGATATTTTCATCCAAATCACCATAAATGAAAGTAACAAGAGAATAATTTGTTCTAATATCCATTCTAATTTTGCAATGAGTCATATTAAGATTAGCATCCATGATTTGCAAGTCTAGGCCATCTTTCCACAACAAGCAAATACCACCAGATAGACCATTAGGTTCATAAATAAAAATGTTTGGAAAATTGATTAGAAGTGTAGTTTTTCATTTTCCTAGCAATGTTTTTAGTTTCTATTGAAAAGATTATATCTGGGTCATTTGACCTTATTAAATCTCTACGATGACTCCTAGTATTTTTGTTACCAAAACCACATACATTCCAAGACATGATTTTCATCTTGCAGTAAAGCTGGAAAAATGACTCTAATTTATAAGAAAATTTAAATTTTAGGCAAAAATAGTTCTTGAAATTGAAGGATTGTACTAAAAAATTTACCTTGGTTCCCATGTATCCTTGCCAGAATGCATATTCTCATTGTTTATTTTCTATCAGCATGACTTAATGTTGTTGTTTGTTGATGAGAGGTGTTACCAGCAAAACTCATAGAAGTTAAAGGGGAATGTTGAACACTTGGTTCCACATTCCTTTGTCTCTTACCAAGTACGGCAGTTACATCATCATTTATAACAACTTTTTCTTCAGTAAAAAATCTGGGAGTAATCTCAAACACTACAGTCCCATACTTAGGAGGAACAAAGTTTGACCCTTTTTTCATTTTTTTTTTGATTCCCTTTTGTAACAGGTGCTAGGCTTCTATTTTGGTTTGTAGGCTTTTTTCTAGCAGCTTTTGGAAAACCAAATATATGTGGTTGAGCATGTGTAGCTTTGAGATACATCTTCCCTTCAACAATAATTTTTCCTATTAAACACGATTGTAATTCTTCTTCATCATTTTCACCATCATCCTCAAAGTGGTGAATAATGTTCTCACCATCTTCAACATTCTCAAATCGTGCATTCATGATCTGCAAGGTCAGTAACAATTTTCCCATTTTGAATATTCAGGTTTTTTTCAGTAGCCGACGTATCTCTAATCATGCCTGAAAAGTAGAAGTGGAGATAGTATTTTCTTTTTCTTTTAGGGTTATGATTAATGATGTTGTGGTTACCATTTTTAGGATTAGGGTTTGAAGATCTTTTTCCTAATTTTTCTTCCAAGGAATAGGGAAATAGATTGGTAGACTTTCTCAAACTGTGAAAGGAGGGAGAATGATTTTGAATTTGAATTGTGTAACAAATTTTGTGTGAATAACACATGTGACTAAACAATCTTTTTTGGATCGGGAATTTTGACTAAGCCAAACCACTTTTCTTCCATGAGTTTTTGGTAACAACCATCATTTCATCTGCTTCAACAAACTTGTAAACAACAACTGCAAACGCTAATATCAACATTGATGTATAAGCAAACGTCATTTTGAGAATATGCAAACTGCAAACAACATGGAAAACAAGGATTATCAGTTACTCATGAGTAAAGAAGATAAAACTATATTTTTAAGATTAAAAAACCAAGTCAGAGAAAAAAAAGGTCAAATTTAAATCAGAAAAAATAAGACAAGGACAATGCTAATCATCTATCTTAATATACGCTCGCTGCAAGAGTGGAGAAGGCTCCTAATCATGAAGCAGAACTTAGATTATGATAATCACTAAAGAGGGGGAATTTTTTTAAAAAAAAATCTGAGTTGACTCAGTAATCGCCCGATTCACAGAGCTCCAGGACTAGGAGGCATCTTCACCAAATGAAATTGAGTTTGTTAGATTAGTTGTAAAAGATCGCGTGAGCAGTTTTAGAGTATCTAAAACCATATTTATCTGATTATCACCTGTATCATTTGTTCTCTATTTTTACCATTGAATTGTAATTTTAGTTGGCCCTATGCCACAAGTCAAGTAGCGACAAAGACATCACATATGTGACCCTATCTTATGAGGGACCCCAATAATTTGTTCTGTTTTATATGCATTTCAAAAGCCTTGGGGCCTTCGTATGAAGGATGTTTGAACTTCGAAATGAACCTCAACTTCAGAACATCACAGGCAAAACTTGTCTTGAATATATGCTAAGTAAAAAGATTTAAAGACTAGAGCTGAAAGGATATTAAGTTTTTTTATCTTCTTTTTGTTTGGTTTATGTTTTTTTTTAAGAGTTTGTGTTTTCTCTTTCAGAGATTTATCTAATGTTCATGGCATAGTTATGTACTACAAGCTAGGGTTTGAATTTAAGAGGCTATTATCATTTACAAAATAAAAAGAATTTTATTAAAAAAGGTGTCGATATACAATGTAATTCATGTATGGGTTCAATGGTTTCATTTTCACCAGACTCACACTCACCATAAAAGTCAAATAAAAAATAAAATTACTTGATCCCATAAGGATTAGATTTTTTTTTTAAAGCAATGGTTTTGCTGAAAGCTGATCCATTGTAGGTGAAAAGATTGGATTCGACATCCTAGTTTGGATATGATTGACATCCAAGGGCAATTCCTATGGGAATGCTCAAATTCACAAATTTGAGAAATTAGTGTCTCTTTTTTTGAAGCATAAAATTTATTAGAAACTAGAGGGAGTAGCCAAAGAGTCGTTTAACATAATCTGATAAGAAAAGTTAGGATTGCCTAATCCCATATTTGTGTAGATAGATTTTCGGTTTGACTTCCATCTGCCGTATAATTGTCTAGGCCATCAGCTTCCTGGTTTCATTCCCTGTAGTTATGGTATATAGGAAAAAAAACATTTTCTACCAAGGTAGAGTAGACAAAAAGAGCGTAGAATGGCCGTTGCCGGCTATATCCACTCCAACCCCTATATAAGAGATTCTCCAATAGTGAATGTGGATGTTTTATGTGTGGTATCACCCACAAGACATCCTCTTGATAAAAAAAATCCTAAAAATTAGGGAAAAATTTATCATCTTCCAACCCATACATGTTTTTATCATTTCTTTACTTATTTGTCGGCACATTATTGATTAAAATTATTTCTACATTTGTTTTAAAATGGTTTTTACTAATGAAAGTATGGTTAGGATGCAATAACATCCTTTAAGTGAATCTTTAAAATAAAAGGTTAGGATGTGTTTAAAAAAATTGTCACATCATCCTACATTAATGGGCTGGAGATAATTTTTCATAAATATGGTTGTGTATCATATGTGGCACAACACTTTTACTTTTAAGAACTACAACCATTGGAGAAGCTTTAAACCCCGCACAACTAACAACTATCCCACACCTCTCATAAGTACAATCTATTTCACAAATTTATTCCTATTTACAAATATATTTCTCATCTATTTATTTCACTCAATTTAATGTTTGTTAAATGGATCTTTATTTAGATACTGATATGGATGTGGACATGGAGACGAATCAATTTAATCATGAGAAACGAGTAATAATCCAAATTATACATTAAATGAATTGGATGAAGAGTCAGAGGAAGAAAGAATAAAGCCTACCGCAATGCTGCAATTATATATATGTAGGGGAAATACCTAGGTATCTAGAGCTAGGAAAGTATTCACAAGAAGATGTACAATTGATGGCGAGAATTTTACCACAAAAAGATGATGCAAGATTATTTCGTTACTCGATGTTTGTACGCTGACCAAAATTTCTAATGTTAATTCCACATGTGTCACAACTTGCTGACTAGGATCATTGGAGACCCTTGTAAGGATGTACCGGCACACGTTATTGTGTCAATCATAGATTTATCTGTTACTGTGATGTATATAGAAAGTCGCAGAAGTTATGCGACCTAATATAAGTTTGCTTCTGGAATAGAGACAAGGCTGGAACAAGTCATGAACCTACTTGATCAACTCGTTTTGGAGGAACTTGAAGAGGTTATTAATGTTGTAACAAGCAAAAAAGATAATATTACATTGTGGAAAGAATCTGGTCCAGTATTCAGTCTACATGATCCATCTAATGATGTTGTTGATAATGGTGGTGTTGTTGATGCTGCAGGTGACAATGTTGTTGATGTAAATGGTGCTGGCAATGTTGTTGTTGATGATGATAACTGAGTTTATGGATGTTTATTTTTATCGAAAATAATAGTTTATTCTTCCTTTTTAAAGACTTGTTAGGTTTGGTTTGTAATTACTATAAGGTTTAATTGGTTTTATGAATGAATGAACTAAGGTTTAATTACGTCTTATGAATGAGTCAATTTGAATTAGTAAACTAAAATCGGTTGGTATGAACGTGCATATGTACCGATTATAATTGGTAAGCATTTCGCCAAAAATATACAAGGTTACAAATCGGCGTATATGACCCTACATATCATCTGATTCCCTCAGGCTTTTGCGTTACGTTTCCTTGCACATGGTTAAGCTTCGGCTCAACGGTTATTTTTTTATGAAAATATAGTTGTTGGCCCTTTATGTATATAAATAGGATAACCCATTCTCCATTATAAACTACTTCATTCAATGAAATCCTTCTCTATCATTCAGTACTTCATTCAAAGAGATCCTACTACAATGGTTAATCCATCATCATCAACTACCAAATCAATTTCCGCTAGGGAAGAAAGGTTCTCATAGACATGGAAGCATTCTCACGACAATTGTTTCAAGCAGAGCAGCAACAACTGGTTCAAGGTATTAATATTGGTAGCAGTGTTCCCTCTATATCCCATTTATTTTTTGTCGATGAATGTCTCTTGTTCACCAATCACGACTTACACAACGTCAATCATATTCTTCAAATCATTCAAAAATTTGGTGATGCTTCTGGTCAACTTGTTAACTTTAATAAGTTCAGCGTTCACTTTAGCGCTTATGTGCCGAAAAGATTATATAGACTTTTCTCTCGCATGTTGAGAGTGCAAAGGATGAAAAGTGATGAGAAGTATTTCAGCATTCCTCTTATCATTGGTAATAACAAAAAGATATGTTTCTCAGATTTGTTGGATAAGATGAAAAATAAGCTCAATGTTTGGAGAGGCAAGACAATGTCACAATGTGGAAGGTCTACTATGGTGAGGCATGTTACAAATTCCATTCTAGTTTATTCAATGAGTTGTTTGAGGATACCGGATGATACCATCAATCAAATGAATCCTTTGCAGAGAAGATTTTACGGGGTTTCGAAGAAAAAAGAGGTATTTTTCTTACTTCCTGGGATAAACTAAATATGCATTAGAATGTAGGTGGACAAGGGTTTAGAGACCTTAAAATATTGCATAAAGCTTTGCTAGTTCGAGATGCGTAGAGGATTTGTATTCACTATGACAAACGGTGGGTACAGGCAATTCAGTCGAAATATTTTTCTGGTAAAGGCATGTTGCATACAACTGATAATGCCAAGTCTTCATGGGCATGGAAAAGTGTACAACGCAACATAGATTTTATCATGAATCATAGTTTCTGGAGAGTGGGAGATGGCACTCATTTTTGTTCGATCCCCGGTATGGTAATACATACAATATAATAGAATATGAAAAACAAAACTCCGGACAGTTGATCTTTTCTACCTGCTTCAAACCGTGATGACTAATCAACCAACTTTGGGGTAATTTCTCGTTTTTTGCTTAACTCTTGAACATAGGGAATGAGTCTCAACCTTTTTTACTGCTAATTTATAAGTTTTTTTGTTTGTGTATGGGCTTGATAATCCTCCTCAGCAACACTTTCAGGCCACAAACGCTGAAGATTACATCTGGGTTAGTGAGCTAATTAACCTCCAAAATGGAGAATGAAATACTCAACTTGTGGAAACCTTGTTTGACAATGATACTGTTAATCTAATACTGAAGATAAGACTACCAAGGAATGCACCATACAAGTTGATATGGACCCTTACAAAACATGGAACTTTAATCTCAAATCGGCATACAATAAACTCCATGAGCTTAGTTTGGGTTTTGTGCAGGTATCTACTAAAGTACAGGGTACTCGGTTGAACTAGAAGGTGTTTGGGGGATAAATACTTGGCCGTGAGTCAAGCATTTCTTTTGGAAATGCATGACAGACATCTTGCCAACTAAAGAAAGACTTGCTAGAGTATGTGGTCATATAAATCAGACTTGCATTATGTGTAGAAATCTCAATGAAGATACTATGCATATCTTTGTGACTTGTCCGTTCTCAAGGGATGTATGGATAGAGACTCCCGGAGATAGTAGAGTTTTACAAAGTCAGAGTAATTTCGTTTCTTCTCTCTTAGAGGAATGGATGATACACGATAGGCTATAACAAGATAATGGTGCTTGGATCAATTTGTCCATGGTAGTTTGCTGGAGCATATGGAATGCTAGATGAGACCGTCTTTTTCAAAACAAGAAACCATACCCAAGAAAAACATCATGTGGAGCTGTTGCTTTCGCAAGATATCTCAAAAGAATTCTCTTAAGCAATGATTCAACAAACTTCTTAAATGGACAGTTGATTATACCCAGGAGTTTTAATTGGAAACCAACTTCTTTGCCTTATATTAAAATGAATTGTGATGTGTCTTATCTTAAAAAGAATAACACAGGATGCATTGGATTAATCTTACCTGATTTTGCAGGTACTTATAGAGGGTGCGGAACCAGAAAATTGGAAACGGTCTTGGGCTCTGAACAAGCTGAATGTCTCGCATTCTTGGAGGCAGTCAAGTGGAGTTGTGAGTTGCAGATTACAGATGTCATCATCGAAACTGACCTGAAGAACATCACAGAATACTTCAACTACTCTGCTTGTACTATTTGCTGGGAAAATGAGAGCATTTTGCTTGATGCGTTAAACATATTGTTGTCTGTAAGCAATTGGATTTGTTGTTTTGAAAATAGGGACTGTAATAAAGCAGCCGACGTGCTTGCTAAGTATAGTATAAGGCATAACATATCTAATACGTGGTACGATAAGCCTCCGTCTGTTTTAGAGAGTCAGTTATTGTTGGATAATGGTACTACTTCAAATTAATAAAGCTTCATTTAAGCTTCACTTCTTTTGCATACAAAAAAAGGATACTCAAAAGAAACAAACAAATTAACTAGCAATCAAACAAATGAAAATAGATGTAGATGTTAAGGGAGATACCGAACGGGTTAAAAAGTTTTACATCGTGATAGATCTTCCCGAAAAGAACTAGCCTAATAGTCTATTTTAGAATCTTGTTATACAGGTCCTTTCATGCCCAAGTGGGAAGATAAGTACAAGAAGTCACAACAACAATATGAGGAAGAGTATGTTTCTTCTTGCATTTTAGCGTTAGAAAATTGTGCTACAAGTAAGTTTCTAACTAAACACAAATGGGACTGGTTTGCATCGCAAAAGGAATATATCAAATGGAGAGGAGAACTGTCTAGTCATTTCAAAGTTGCATCGATAATTTAATGTCGTACCGGGAAATGAAGAGAGTTTCATTTTATGCAATTTACTAGTTTAAGCAAGTTCATTTTATTTATGGAGAGTGTTCAATCAGAGACTATGGATCATCATGGTTATGACAACCATTCTTCATTTTAGAAAGCCTATATACACCATTGAGTCTATGCACTATAATCTTAAACGGGAAATCACGCTTCTTTGATTTACTCATGTAGACCGTCGATGTATTCTTCATATAAGGTTTGTCTTTTTCCCTGTGACTTTCAATCTTGCTACTTCTCTCGTAAACAATTTATAAACCATCACTCCTTGAACGACGACCTAAGACTAATGCGCATTTGATCCCTATGCATTTGTTCACAAACCATTGCTTGCATCGTCCTTGTTTTCCCATACCAAATCATTGTTATAGTGGGCAAAAGTATCAGACCCCAGCAGAAACATGGTTTCAAGTTGATCGTCGCGGAGCACTTGAACAATCTACAGTATATATCGAAAAATTATGCCAACACAATCGGAGGATATGTTTGCTATCGGCCTTTATGTACATATTCATCCACCGATTCCACCTAGTCCTTATTTTTGGGGGAAAATCCCCAAGTATACAATCAGCACACGTGAACTGACTTGTATGTTAATTCTGGCATTCAAAGTGCAGTTTTTCTGGCCAATTTTTCTACTACAATCGGCTTATAGAGAAACATACATGTGTCGATCGTATACTTAGTGTTTTTAAGTAAAATATCATCCAAGTGATACAATCAGTCGATATATGAGTCCATAACAACCGATTATTTCACCTACCAATCCCCCCAAATCTGAACTACAATCAGTTGTTGTTCATCACCATATCAGCCGATTGTGGTTTATCATATGTTGGGAAGATATAGATTCGGCGGGTGTGGAATCATCGTATCTGTTGTTTTGGGATAATAGGTTAGCCAGAAAAACATTAATAATTTGAATTTTTTTATTTTTTTGGCGATTATAATCTATAAATACATGTTTCGAGATCCTTAGCACGAATACATGACGGTTGGAAGCATTACGATCTTCATTTTTCCGGTTTGATTCTTCATTTGCTTGACTAAAGTCCTAAACTATGCTTTGGTTTACACGTTCTTGTTCATCAAACATATAACCCAAATCGGTAGGACCGAAAGCGCGATAATCTGATTGACAATACATAGGTGCATCCACTTCTTCATCACCACCACAATATACGTCGTCACTATAAAATTTTATTTTTTACTATTAAAATCACAGAACCCTAAAGCTAGAGTATCAAAAAAATATTATACTCTAATTCTTAAAAATACCTTTAAAGATATATTGGAGTATGCAATTTGTTTTGTTCTTATCCAAGTCAATTCTGAGGATAGAGAATGGATCATCATCATACCCCAAGCTTTTCCGTTTCAGTATGTTTTGTCTTGTAATACCTTAGCCAAGGAATATTGGTTTTAATTATTTATGTTTGTTGTACAAAAATCTATAAATAGTATACGCATACATCATTGTCACACCCCCAAATAAAAACAAAACAAGTTTGTTAGACCATCAACCTTTTAATTGGACCCTTTAGATCATACCATTTGGCAATTTCTTTGCCTAGTCAATATGTGACCGACTAGAATTAGGGTCCATTGTTGAAGTGAACTTTGGTACTTCTGTTTTTGTGAAATCAAAACCCCATTAAAATGAAGGGTTCTTCAATAATGCGCTCCCTTTACAGTTGGACGTGCATAAACACACCACAGAGGAAGAAGAGGGGCCTTCCTTGTATGAGAAAGAGAGCGAGGTGAAAGGACTAACTGCTTGCTAGAGTTTTCTTTTCACCATCACGTTTTGTCATTTTCTTTTGGTGCTAGCTGATAAGTAGGGTAAGAATCTCGCATGTATTAACAGGAAATGGGACATGCATGGGAATGAGCACAACAAGCTAGCTAGCTAGAAGAGCACAGCTGCACAATATATATGGATTAGGAAGAGATGAAAAAAGAAATGGCAGAATGGGGTAGACTGTGAGAGGGTATTATTTTAGGATACGGCTGAGCCAGGGCGCCCCCTCACCTGTGTGTCGTACACTTGGCCTACATGATCAATCACAAACCCAAAAAAATCAGAGAATCAAAAATTGACAGCTCTTTCGGTTCATAGTTTACAGTCATATTCGTCCCCTTTCCTCCACATTTCCTTCTGAAAACAACATCCAGTGCTCATTAAGTTTACCCTTCAGTCTCTTGCTTTGTCCCCCCACCCTGGATATATCTCTATCTCAGCAGGACTATTGTCAATCTTCAAGCTGTACATAAGACAAATATTATTAAAGGCATACATATGATAATACAGAAATTGAATGGCTGGGTGCATTGATCATTTAAGAGATATCATGCTGCGTATGGCATGAGCATGGTTGAGTACTGACCCTTCAAATCAGTAGTAGAATCAAATACGGACTGATGTGGCAGTTACCTTGTAACCACACATTTACATTTTTGGCTCTTTGTTGCGGCCACTGGGGTCACCCAAGTTGTCCGATAGACCGTCAATTATATCTTCAATCTCTCGTCTTCGAAATGCTTGCTTATGCTTACGAACTTTACTCGTACCATATTTTCATGGTGCATTGGATCTAACCTGAGACAAACCTAGGAGGAATTGGCTTTAAGAGGACACTTATAGGCATGCCTCGCCTGACTACACAATCCCCCAACAGCCAATGCCGTTGATAGTACGATCCAATTGTACCATAGTGTTCTTGCATTTTCGTGCAATCTTAAAGGCAGGTCAATCGCGTGCACATGTGTAATCGGAGTCATAATATCGTACATGTCCCTTGCTTGACAGCGTAAGCTACATAATCGTGAAGATGTTGCCAGTTTTACATGCTCAATCATGTACTTGTGTGTACCATTATGTCTGTCGGCAAGCAAGCAGATCAAAGTTGAAGGTTTTTTAGAGTCCAAATTTATACACCCCATAAAAACCGGGTATATATTCCGGCTCTCCTGATTGGATATAATTAATACATAGCAGAAAGTAATTAAAAGAATTCTTTTAAAGGGATAGCAATAATTACTATAATTAAAACAATTTTTTTTCACTGTATAAATTACTGTGTTTCCTTCTTCTTTTTTATTTCTTTCTTTTTTAATCTCTGAAATTTGAAGCGAAAGAAGGAATCAACTACTGGATCACGATTGTGGTTGTGATCAAAATTTTCTGAAATCGAAATAAATCACGAATCTTAGTTTTTTATTATAATTAAAGATTTCACATTAGATTGATATTATCTTCTACCTTAATGTTTTAGGGTTAACACTTGAAAGGGGTTTCTTCCTCTAACCTTGCTGATTTTAATAATAATCAGATGAGAACAATAAGAACTTCTATAAGGATTTTCAACACACAAAATTCAAACCCTAGGGGAAAAACTGATATATAGGCAGAAAATATAGAAAAGATTAAACAGATATATTAGCAGATTAATTGAAGTTCTTGAGAGATTACATATGCAGAAAAGATAGAGAAGAACGAGAAAGAGTTTGAATTTTAATCAAAGATGGAACATAGGCTGCAATTGAATTTCGGAAGAGGCTATAGAAAAAAGTTTGTGTGTCTTTAGATTTAGTAATTCTTAAAAAAGAAAAAAGACAAATAAATAAAAAAAAAAGACAAATAAAAAGTAGGTGGTTTTGGAGGTTTTATCAGTCAATAAAAAAAGTCGGAATGTCCACCCCGGTTTTTATATGGTGCAATATTTACACTCGGTTTTCTGCTATCACATAGCACAACATACATCTTTGTTTATGCATATTATAGTATCTGCACATCAATATATATGAATGTTTTTCATTTTGTTGATAGTAGAAGATGAGATTCCAGAAACAGTGCCTGCCTGAAAGATGATCTGTTTGATATTAACCCTACAATAATTTTAATGGCACGATTCTCTGCCCGTGTGAAATATTAAAGAAATGAGGTTTAGTACGGAGAGCCAGCTACATAACTAGAGATCGGCTTGAGACAGGCTCCACAGAGTTGGCTTATCGAGGCAATTGTCTTTCCGTTTGTCTTTAACTGTTTCCTTTCTTTTCTATTTTTGTTTCGATTTGTGGGTTGGACCAGATATATATACTCCAAAGTACAAACGTATCAGTAGTAAAAACAGTTATGCAACTCCTTCTTGTCTAAGTACAGTGCTTAGCCATCACAGATAATAACATAATACGACCTTTTATGCTCAGACAATACAGGACTGATAATTGAGAGGAATCTCGTCAAATCTCTCTGGCTCCTCTAATTGAGCAACTGAGCGTCGATATTTCTGATTATTTTGATAAATTGATTAACTTTTTATCATGAATTTGTGTTGTCTCTATCAAGCTTGGGATGAGATCTTTTTGTAAAAATATAACGAAGCATGCTTATAATCTAAACAATATCCGACCTTTTTGGCGTAAGTAATTATTAGATGTATCTGGTTAAGTTTAGGGTTCCACAGGAACCGACCGGAACCGATAAAACCGTACTCCCAAAAAACCGGACCGAGGGTACATGGTACAGGTACAGGTACAAAATTTAGGAACCGGGTACAAACGGGTACAAGGTACAGGTACAACCTAAGAACCGACCTGTACCGACCCAAGGAACCGATCAATATTAACCATTGATCTTTTTATGTTGATTTAATCTCTATCGTTGAAACTGTGGCTGGAGAATACCTGCTCGTGTGTATCTCCTCCGAAACCAGAAACAAGGTTCTGCTTCTTTTCTTCCACCTGCAACTCTTCACGCGACATAATTGAATCAGTAAATCAAAAATTTGAACCTAACCCGTCTTCTGTTTATGGGTGAATTAGTGTTCTGAAGAGGTAAGGGTTGATTTTCTTTTCAATTTCACTTTCAATTTCTACCCTAAATAGATTTAACTCGTTCACCATTTTCCTGTAGCTATTGTGATTGTGTTAATTCTTTCGATTATTCTTTCTGCTCGATTAAGGTTTGACTGCATGTGGACTACCTTTCTTCCCATCATCTGATTCTAGCTGAAATTGGTTTCCTGTTGAGGTAGGGGGATTCTTCCTTGAGTTTAAACATTTTAAACTTCTGCCCTAATTTGATTTAACTGTGTATGTTTTCATTCCATTTCGGTGTTGTTGATTAAACCCCTGTATTGAGTATGTTTTGAAACGAACATGCTTCATTTTGCGTCGTTCTTAAACAAACTTGTAATGAACTGCAAACACTTTAAAACCCCTGTAATGCAATTGTTGAACCTGCTTTGAATCTGTGTAAAACCCCTGTTTGCTAACTTGACTTAACAAGTAGTAGTTCTGAACTCCTGAAATGTTGTATTTTTAAAACCCATTCCATCACATGGCCTGCTTTGATTTAAACTTTTAAACTCCTGTATTGAGTCTGCTGTTAAGCATGCCTCTCATACCATTTATGTGTCCAAATTCTCACTTAGTGAAAATGCCAGATTTTAGTATTTCAATGAATCTGTATTGTATTGCACATTCCCTTGAACTTGTATTATATTCAAACCTTTCTTGAACCTGTGAAGCATCATTTTAAACCTGTTGAATCTTTGAAGCCTCAACTTTAAGCCTTCTCCTGTTTTCTCAAACAAACTTGCCTGTGAATCTGTATTGCTTGTCAACATACCGCATTTGTGCTTTTGAAACCAATCTGTAATGCCATATTGAACTTGTATTTAAACTTCTGAACATGTGTTATTTCAACAATTTATATTTAAATTTCATATATAACAAAAAAAAAGTACATGGTACGTACCCGGAACACGGACCCGGGGTACAGGGTACAAAACCGGAACCGTACCGAGGGTACGGGGTACAGGGTACAGGTACAAAACTTAGGAACCGACCCTAGGGAGGTACAGGTACAGGGTTCCATCAAGAACCGAGCCGAACCGACCTTTGTGCACCCCTAGTTAAGTTATAAACATATGATATTTTCTTTTCTAGTCACAGTCATATTTATTTGGAAATATGGTGTTGTTATGCTTTGAGTGTTAACTTAATAAGACAAGACAACAATAGATAAATAAAAAATCTTTAATGAATTGAGAATGAATACATGAACATGTTTAATCATAATGTTGGTACAGATAGAGTACCATTATATGGTGTGTCTTAGTTAGATGCAACCTAAAGGACACATAACTGTAGTTTCTTATGTTGAGAAATCTCTGATAATTGTGAGGGTCTTATACCTCAATTGTGGAGGTATAAGATGGAAACAAGTGTTTGTTTGATTTCTCAAGCAGATTCATAGAAGACCCTAGACTTATACGTGTCATACCCTATAGACCTCAATTGTGGGGGTCTAAGGTGAGAATGAAGAGTCGACTTCTTTAGCAACTTATTGCATATGATCACCAGAACTGTAGTATGATAATTTGAAAGTTCTGAAGCTAACAACATTAGAATAAAATAAATTTTATTGTTGAGGATGTTGAGTTCTCGACAGTAGTTTTCTGAGATCGGGTTTTCACAGGAGATTGAATAAGTCAGACAGAGACTTGACTTTGTGAAATTGATGTTATAGAATAAAGTAGTGATCTCTTGGCACATACTCACATGACTCTAAAAAAATTTACTATATCGGGCATTGTTTGCCATTATTGTCAGTAAAGCTTTTCTCCTATTTAAGTGGCTCTCGATGCTACATTAGATGTATGTTGAGACATTATATTTAAATGGTTAGTCAAAGGTGGACAAACCTTAAGGGTTTGGTTAGCACTAGGGGTACAAACTGATTACACCTACATATTCTTGACCTGAACAAAGTTGTAAGTAAATGACCTAGAAATAATGATGATGGATACTAGTGATGTGACACTAATGAATTTGGTAAGTGTATTTACACTAAAACAATTGAAGGTGCATATGTTTAGCATGCCTTTGTTATGTGTTTTACAACTACTAACAAATTTTTGTTGTTTAAAGTTTGATAGGAAACTAATATGTTGTTGAAGTGGTCTAAAGGATCATAAAGAACCAAAATCAAATTTTAATGATATAGTTTCTGTCAAATGTGTGTTGTAAAATAGGTGTGCATGTTTTCCATTTTATCCTGGATAATTACAGGGTTGCTCTGATCACATGACCAGAGAATTGGGATGCTTGAGGTACATAATTAAATTCAAATATGTGATATATATTGCATCACCCTTTGGAGGAAGATGTAATGACCGTACCAATAAGTAGTACATGTATCTTGAGTATTCCTTTATATGCTTTACAAACACTAGAAAACATGTGATGTTTATGATTTGATTGAAAGACTAAGTTGTTGTAGACAAGCATGATCTAAAAGTTCATTGGAACCAAAAGAATTTCTGACGGAAACAGTCTTTGTCAAACTCGATGCGTTCAATGTGTGTTGTAAATGTGCAGTGAATTAGGTGTACAAATACACTTGTGATCCTAGAAGAATTAGTGGGATGATCTGATCAGAAATTTGAAGTACCTGAGGTACATTTTAAATTGTGTATGTGCATGATACATATTACACTGACCTTAAGAGATGTTGTGATTTCAGGCTTTGGAGAATCTTAGCCTATGTGTGTACTCTATTAAGATGTATAATTAGTTGGAAATCCTCCAACAGACATGAGGAACTCGACTGCGATGAAATCAGTTCGTTTGTTTAAATTAAAACATAAGAGGAAGCTGAATTGCTAAAACCCTTTTGTTGGGTATTCCTCTGTGACCGAAGCCTGTGGCCACCACTGCTGAAGCTTAATTGACTATGTGAGTCTAAAGTAAATGAGCAATGGAAAAGTCTAGAAAAACTCAGAGAAGGCTAATTCGGTAAAACAACTACTATCTAATGAAGTGATTTTTGTTGACCTAGTGAGGTCAAGAGAAAAATCAGTAGATCCTTTGACGAAGGGATAATCTAGAGAGGTAGTTTGTTATTGCATCGAGGGGGATGAGACTTAAGCCCAAGAAATAAAATTGCCATGAAGGACACTCAACCTTAGTGACTGGAAATTCCAAGATCAATGTTCAATGAGACAACTAATTTGTGGTAATTAAAGGTATGCACTATCAACAGAATTACATTCTCTGTCCCTCCCTATGGTGCATTGTTGTGATAGTGTGACTGCATGTGAAAGATGAATTTGAAGAAGTTTTAACGGGTTATATAGTTTCAGTTTAAGATTGAAGTGGGGTGTAGCAGTAACAATCTTGATAGAACTTACCTATCTGAATGAGGAAGTTGACCGCTTCTTATGAGAATATGAGCTGATTCTCTAGAGCATTCCGAGAAACGTGATATTTGCTCAGGGTCAAAATGAGTACCACGACACGAGCTTGGCAGCACCTTGGAGATATCATACGTGGTTGTTATCACGAATCACACCAAACGCTAGCAGTTCAAGACATCGCGTTTACTGTCTCTAGCAAGTAGTTCCGGTAATCTCTCAATAAGCAAAGGTTCAAGACCTCATGGACACCTCTGCCTAAAATAGTATTTCATGCGTTTTATGTGATTTTTGTTTTTTATCGAGATTTAATTCATTTTGAAAAAATGAGTTTTATGTTTGTTTTTTTTGTTCTTGGTATTACTAATACTTAGCACCTAAGGGTCACTAAGGGATCACTGGCTAATTTTCACTTTAGTGAACGGAACCTTTAGTCTCACTAAATATAGGAAACTAAAGATGAAAGCTCTCTATACAATTATGATTTATGCAATCAATAGTATGACCCTGGGGTCAACAAATTTTTGTGTGAAGGAGAGGACGTTGGAATGGCTAGTATGACTTCACACGCACGGTCGTGGAATTGAAGTGTTGATTTACCAAGATCTATCTGTGTTTTTCATGTTTTACTGAGGTTTTTCATTCATGTTGGGGATTGTTGGAAAACAATATATACGATATGAATTTTAAGGTTTTAAGAAAATAAATAAGTTCTTATTTTCTTTTGTGAATGAAAAAAATATTAGTCCCACATCGGGGAGTTTCCAATCTTAAGTTGCTTTAAGATAATATATAAACTTATTAGTCCCACATCGGGGAGATCCCTCTTCTTAAATTGTACTAGGTTATTATATAAACAAGTTTTTCTTAATTTATAGAGACAATCCTAGGAAAAAGGGTTTCTCCATATTTTTGGAGAGACCAAAAGAATAATACATTTTCTTATTATCTTTCTCAAGTTTTCGAGATTTTCCTTAAGAGTTTTTTCGGAGTTGTCAAGCTCAAGTTGAACATCTAATGCATATGCTAGTAGTAGGTGTAGTAAGGTATTTTATCCTGAAGGCATCCGCCATGTGGAGGCTATAGCATTACTTTTGGGTGTAGCCGGGCGCTAATATCTTAAAGAAAACGTGGTGAACACGTAACTCACTCTGTTTTCCAAAGTTTTGTCATGTTGTTGTTGCGGAGATCTCGGGAGCTTATCCGTTTCGTCAAATCGATCACTTCCAATACAAAAGAGTTAAGTATCAATAACTTTTATATATTTAGATTTTCTTCATTTTAATTATTACGCCCAACAAAATATTCGTGCTTTTATCGTCCAGTAAGTTGAGGTTTCCGTTGAGGCTCCACGATATAAAATTTCGTTGTTAAAGTGATTCTTACTGATTATGTACAGGATTGAAGCCAAATATAACAATTTTCACTTGTCAACTGATTTCCAATGCTTATTTATGGGTACAAATTAGACTCTTTATTCATTTATCAATCTTATAACATTGAACTTATCTTTGCATTTTACTGTCTTCAATCTTGATTATTATGCTATTATTAGATCACTGTTAAGATGTCCCAATTAGGACAATATCATACATACATCTCCACCAATCCCATATCCGACTAGCTAACAAGTAACCAAAGCTAACTGGTATCTGACAAATTTGACTCGTTCCAGTCTAACTCATCCAATCTAACTCGCCTAATCACCAGACTCATCAGCTGGCTAAAACGTTAAAAACATTGAAACAAGAAAAAAAATTAGATTAGGGCATTTAAGTAGCGGAGGCTTCGCGTGGCAGACCTCGCGTCCAGAGATTGATGGCCTAAAACCTAGGCTTTTATTCTCAGCTGAATTGACGGTAGCCGTTTCAGTATGTTTAACAGTTTCCTGCGGCGGTTAAAATCATTATGAATCTTTTCCAAACCCCCTAAAATATAAAAAAAGAAAAGAAAAAAGAGCATGATACATGCATGTGTACATGACATGCATATTATACGTGCGAAAAATACGTCGGTTAAAGACACTATCCACCTTTCCCTTGAGGGTAAAATAGGAGTTTCAATTATCATCATGTATGTATCTATCTAGTAGCTATTCTAAAGATGGGTGATGATTACAAGACGAATTTAATGAAAAGTAAAACGAAACTATTTACTGCGCAGCCATAGCCGCCATTTTCTCCATTATCATCATTAACAATCTTTTCCACTAATAATAATTACTTACTTTTTTTTTACTACGTGAAGGAAAAAAAAATGAAAAGTTTTTATTTTTATTTTCATGGACCACAAATATGACTCTATATTCCCCAGTGATAATGCAGTCGTTTGTACTAAGACAAACTATATTTGCTATAAAAAATAAAAAACGGTTCTGTTGTGCAAATGAAAAAATCTCAACCACAAACTAAGTATACGTGTACGGGTATGGATAAAAAGAATTTGGTATTTTATTTTGTAATTTTGTATTCTGGTTAAAGAAAAAAAAAATAAAAATTTGCAGTTATAATTTAAGCTACTCAGATCAGGTCAGCGTACTGCTGGCTCTGGTTTTTGAAGAGTCGAAACTGAAAATGAAAGTGAGAGAGAAAAGAGGAGGCTGTCATTATGAGTCGCTTTCTCTCTCTCAAAAATAAAAACAAAAACAAAATGGAGAGAGTGAGAGAGAAACCGCTCAACAGATCTCAACCGATTTAAAAAGGGAAGAGTTCTTCACACGTGATTCGAGCGATTTCTCTACCTCTTGCTCTTCGTCTTCTTCTTCTCATATTTGTTTTCCACTTTAAAAATAGTTGACATTTAAACCCCTCTCTCTATCATTGCCTCCTCCCACCTTCTTCTATATAAATCATTGGGTCTTGCTTTAAATTGTTACTCAAAAATCCCAATCTTCTTAATACCAATCCCACTCTGCTTACACCATTTTTTTTTGGCACTGTTATTACACTCACTCAAACTCTGTTTCTCTAAAAATTTCTCTGTTTGCTTAAAAATAGTAGTGTTTTTTTAGAGTGGGTTTTTTAGTTTACAAAACCAGTATTATTGAGCGAGAGAGATAAAAGGAAGATGAAAGAGAATCCAATAGTAGTAAGAAAGTACGATTCAGAGAAAGATTTTATAGGAGTAGAAAAGGTGGAAAGAAGATGTGAAGTTGGTCCAAGTGGTAAAATGTCTCTCTTCACTGATATGTTAGGTGACCCCATTTGCAGGGTTCGCCATTCTCCTGCTTTTCTCATGTTGGTTAGTATTTTCCTTCTTCTTCTATTTCTTCTGTTTTCATCTTCTTACTTATTTTTAATAAATTAATCAAATTTATATTTAATAATTATTCAAATTATTCTTAATTTTGTTTGTACGTTAATTATGGAATTCTTATTGTTTATTTATTTTGCCAAAAATAGGTAGCTGAAATTGGTGAAGAAGAAGAAGAGAAAGAAATCGTGGGTCTAATCAGAGGTTGTATCAAAACCGTTACATGTGGGAAAAAGCTATCCAGAAATGGAAAAAATGATTCTTCTAATCAACATCACCATAAAACCCTTCCTATCTATACTAAAGTTGCCTATGTCTTAGGTCTTCGTGTTTCCTCTTCTCACAGGTATATAAACATCAAAACCCATTGGTTTCATTTTCATTTTGATGATGATCAAAATTCCAAAAACTTACATTTTCTGGGTTTTTTTTTCTTTTTGCAGGAGATTGGGTATTGGATTAAAATTAATTTCAGAGATAGAAAATTGGTTTAGAGAAATGGGAGCAGAGTATTCATACATGGCTACTGATAAAGATAACGAAGCATCAGTAAGACTATTTACAGAGAAATGTGGATATACTAAATTCCGTACACCATCAATATTAGTTCAACCCGTTTTTGCACACCGAGTTAAGATATCTAAACGAGTCAAAATATTTCAACTCACTCCTTGTGATGCTGAAATTCTCTATCGACATCGATTTTCCACTACTGAATTCTTTCCTCGTGATATTGACTCGGTTTTGAATAATAAACTCAGTTTGGGTACTTTTGTTGCCGTTTTAACTGATTCTGATTCGGACGTTTTAGATGTGAATCACTTTTTATCAGCACCACCTGAGACATGGGCTGTTTTAAGTATTTGGAATTGCAAAGAAGTTTTTAGTTTGGAAGTAAGAGGTGCGTCTAGAATCCGTCGCGGGCTCGCTAAAACAACACGGTTAATCGATCGTGCGTTCCCTTGGCTTCGTATCCCATCGATCCCCGAGGTTTTTAGACCATTCGGGTTACATTTTCTGTACGGGATCGGTGGAGAAGGAAGTGAGTCAGTGAAATTGACGAAAACGCTATGTGGGTTTGCACATAATTTGGCAAAGGAGAATGGGTGTGGTGTGGTTGCAACTGAGATAGCAAGTTGTGAGCCGGTTAAAATCGGAATTCCTCACTGGAAGAGTCTGTCATGCCCTGAGGATCTTTGGTGTATAAAGAGATTTGGAGAGGACTATAGTGATGGGTCAGTTGGTGATTGGACTAAATCTAAACCTGGTCTCTCTATTTTTGTGGATCCCAGAGAATTCTGAATTACCAAAAATTATGAATGAAAGAAAGAATGTTAGATTTTTTTTTGTTTTTTTTGTTTTTTTGGCTTTTGAGAGTTGAGATGGAAATCCAATTCTCTCTTGTAAATACATCAATCTAGTAGCAAAATGATATTGGCTCTAAGCTTATGGAAGTTAAAATGTTTGACAAACCGACTAATTAGACTATGCATAATTAATTTTCGTAAGTTTTTTCTTTTTGTGGCATCCATTATACTCTCTTTTTTGTCAAGTTCATCACCCATTACTCTCGTCCATAACATTCAGTTGGCTACGTTTCAATGTTTCCAGATTAAATCTGAATATTACTAGAGAGTTTTCTCGACAAGTTTGTTTAGCAGAATTCTATTAAATTTTTTGCAAATCACCTCTAAATAAGCATCGTAGAAAAAGGTGTAACTTGGGATAGGGGGAAATTTAATAATCAGAAGCTCAGAGCTTTAACAGCTAATCTGGATTTGTTAGTTACTTGTTTTGCTTTTTAAAGGATTGGAAGAGGTACTATTTGCTGATGTGAGGAGGTATAAACGAAAGATATGGCTTTTGTTTGTTCGTTTAGCATTATAATTATTTGTGGGTACACTTTCATCAAAAAGGAAGAGGTGTATTGTTTAAAAGGACCCAATTTCTTGTGTCTTGGAACGATTTCCTTCAAAGAATATCCTAATTTCTGCCTTAATTTGGTGATTTTTGTTTGGACATAGTTAGGAGTTACACTTTCGACCAAAGGAATAGGTATATAAATTAAGGAATAAGGACCCTCTTTCTTGTGTCTTGAATTTGATTATTTCCTTAAAGAAGATCCTCTTTTTTGGCTTAATTTGATGATTTTTGTTTGGACAAAGTTAGGAGTTTCACTTTCACTTAGCCTTTTACTTGGGAGGTTAACAAGAAAAGGCTAAAACGTATATATTTGGTTTTGTCTTTGTCATCTATTCCTTTAATTCTTTTTTGAAAGTGACTCATTTCTTCCTTTTAGTGATTTGTACTTTATTGCTTTTTATGATTAAAAATCATTTGGTTATGTGACGTTACGGAAAGTTCTTAAGCAGTTTTTAGCTAATTAGACTGTTTACGTGGGGATTCATAGCATATTAAACATATTTTGGTTGAGGATTTGTGACTAATCACCAAATCAATCATTATTTTTCGTCCATTTAATTGAATGATTAACACCACGTTACTCGGATCTGTGTCAAATGTCAAACCGTTTGTTTATTTTTTTTTCTAATGCCCAGTTCAAACTCTAACTTACTTCATACATCTGACTCAGAACTATTTAAGTAAGTTATCATTTTTTACCTGATTTATCAGATATATATATATATAATCTTTTTCTATACTATATTATTTTATTATTTTAGAGTCAGATATAATAAGTTAAATTTAAATGAGTCAGATTCACATAAATCAAAAAAAATAAACAATCCTTTAAATATAATTTTATTTTCATTTCTCACTAGTTAGGTGTGATGCTGCTAGATCAAGAAATATGAATAATTAAACTGAAATCATATACGAAAGTCATGGGACCTACCCAACTCCGAAACAGATATTAACAGTACATACCCATCGGGAATGAGAGGGACTTAACTAGTGCAACACGGATTGATGTTGAGGTCTCAATGAATGTAAAAGACAAGTTTATGTGTTGATTTGAACCGAAATCAAGTGTTAAGATATGCAAAATCGAATATTTTGATGCAAATATTTAAGAAGTTTTGGATTTTATGAAAAAGAAAGATAGAGATGGATTTGTGTGGGTGTTTTCATTTGCACCTTAAACTCACCTTTGGTCTGAATAGACTGCAAATTCCACACTAGATTTATTGATTTAGAGTCTTGTCCGGACAGGCGATCTACCCAAATTAAAATCTTAAGCCGTCTTAAAGCCTCAGGTTTAAGTGTGGAGACAAGCCATGAAAATTTTGCACAATACTTTTTCTACGACCAGAAGAAACAAAAGAACAAGATATCTATGAATCGTGATCTTATCTTAATTCTGCGACGTAGTGATAATCTAAACAATGTCAACTAAAATATATTTTTAATTTTTTTGAAAGGCCAATATGCACATATTTTCTGGTTTATATTGTAAGATTATATATTGACATATAAATCGGAATCCAACTTTATAAAAGGCTAAATATGCACAATGTGTATGTATTCCAAAATTTAAAATTATAAAGGTAAGATATACAAAAATGGAAATAATTTCACAAAAGAAATAAAGTAGAATAAGGAGGAGAAAACTAGTAAAAGGAAGGAAGAGGGACAAATGGAGAATAAACTCACGGATTAATTAGTAGTGTTTCTGTGATCTAGCATTTTAAGTGATGAGGTTGAGGTTTAGTGGCATACATAATTCGGTTGTTAAGTTTGGTTGTCTCCCATTAATCAAATTAATCAATAATTAAGCACAAGCTTTAATTAAAGCAAAGACAATAAAGTCAACCAAATGGGTACGGATTGTCCCACATTCATGTAAATTTTTGATCGGCGGCCCACATTCATGTAAATGCTCATCTTCCTATTACTTTTTTTTTTCTTTCATTATTTTCTTTTTCATTTTCACTAATCAAATTTTACTTGTTTACCCACTAAGTTATGGTTAAATTTACGTAGATGCATCCCCATCAACGCTACAAATTTATCTTGGAACTATTCATATAAATCTAGGCTTTTTTATGGAAAATTTATTGATAAGTCCTATGTTCATATAAGATGTTATAATAGGGTCCAGTAGAAATAATAGTTAACCAGAGGTCTAAAATAATTCAAAACATGAAATGACCTAGCTACCCACTTTTCAAACGTGTGAACAAAAACACGTTCTCCCCCTCCCAATATCTTCGTTATTTCGTATCAATTTCTTCCCGCTTTTTCTTCCCTTTTCCTCTCTCTCTTCTTCCCTCAAATCTTTAGTATAAACAAAATAACCAGATCTCCGTTAGATGGTAATGATATTACCCAATCTAGATTAGTTGAGATCATCAAAACCTAAATCTACCGTGAAGAAATTATACAAAATCATAAAAAATCTTAGTTTATTTACATATATTAAAAACCCTAGTTTATCTACTGTGTTTCCGTAATTTGAGCAATTCGACATACATTAAAAAAATGGTTAAAACAAGAAGAAAAAGCAAAAAGATTATGCCAGGAGAAGAGGAAATTGAACAATCACCGGTAGTAAAAAGGACTAAAAAAACATTAGCATCAAATTTTCATGGAGCTTACTTTATTTGGTTTTAATTTCATCGATATTTGTTGTATGAAATGGATTTTTGTTTTTGCCATTAAGATCCATCAGTAGATATTTGCTACACTGACAAAAGCATACTCTATCTTGACATGCAGTTTGTTTTTGACATAAAAATCCAAAAATAGATATTCCCTGCACCGACACAACCTAGCTTATTTGTTTTCAGTTTCATATATCTTTGTTGTATGAAATGCATTTTGTTTCTATTATTATGATCCAGCAGTAGATATTTACTGCACTGACAAAAACATACTCTGTTTTTGAATAAAAATGACCACCTATAATCCACAATGTAGATTCATCAATAAACATATTGTTATTATTTATTTATTTGACATGCAAATTGTTTTTCCCTGTAATAATCAAACGGTACATATTCCCTGTACTGATAAAAACCTAGTTTATTTTGTAGATAATAAGCTCACAAAAGCAGTGGCACCTTACTGTAAGCATAAACCATATGATATGGTTTCATTAGGTTATATGTTCTTGTAAAGCTAATGACAAAGGAAGGTCTCAACTTGAATGATGCACAATCGGCCAAGATAAGAGATTCTGCTAAACTAGAAGGATCTGTGACTAAGCAACCAGATTGCTATAGAAGGAGCTGATACACTAATTTCAGTGTGTTATCGGGAATAATGGTTCAGTATATATTTCCTGCACTGCTTTTATTTTCAGTGTATATTCAATGTACTTATTTAATTTTAAATTTGGTGTATATTTACTGCACTAATTTACTTTTAGTGTAATTTTACTTTCGTACATATGTTGTTTTATTTTGAGTAATAAAAAATATTGTGGTTCTAATGAATGTCCTTCTTAGCATCCTGTCTTGTTCTTTTTTCGACTTGGAAGTTGATTGCATTCTTGAACTATTGGTGGAGATGATAGTTTACATATTGATGCTACCTCTAGATCTTGTAATGTATGGGAATAACTTGCTTCGTGATTTATTTTGATCTATAGTGGATTTGGGTTTGCAACTATTTGTCTGATTTTTTTTCTAAGAAGTCTTAGTAGAAGAAGATAATAATCTGGTAGAAAAAAATCTATGATTTTATTTTACATTTTAGTGAAAAATGGTTCGGTGCATATCGCCTGTGCTGCTATAATTTCAGTGTATATTGGTTGTACTGGATAAAACATAGTTAAAACTCAAAACAATTTATATCTGAGAACAAGAGGCAGTCATGACAATTGGCTTTTTGATAATAGTACAAAACTGTAACAAGTTCTTAAATATCTTAGAAAACAAAAACACTTAAAATAAGTAGACAAAAATAAAGTCAATATATATACATAATCTCAAAATAACTACACTTGCTTTGCACTGCACTGCTTACAAAATTGAGTAATATCATACTCAACATTTACAAATCGAGTAAATATATGCTACACTGCTTACGGATTGAGTACATATCCGCAACCCTGCTTACAGATTCGAGTACATATGTGCTGCACTGCTTATAACTACGCTTATCTTTAACCAACCCGCAACTTGGCCAGCATGTCCATCATCGGATGGTGCTGCTTCATTACACATAGATGATGTAGTTGTAATAGTGGTAAATAAAGTATTGTTCGCTCGAACTTGTGAAGATTGATTTTAGATTTAATAAACTAATTTTTAAACTAGAAACTATACACAAAATATGAAAATAATATTCACAAATACTGAGGTTACGGATTCCACCATTAACCAATTAAAGTGATTCAAACTAATCAATATTCATGCAATTCTTACATTTAATTGGATTCTAAAATATTGCAACAAGTAGATTTTCAAAATAACAATTGTATAACAAAAGCATGGAACATCTAAAACCTAGGCCAAGCATGTACCATC
>JAJJMC010024047.1:1722733-1740186 GCA_023531435.1 Papaver californicum | reverse complement strand
TCTTCTTTAGCCTCTATTTATACTACAGTCTTCAAATCTTCGCATTCAATGAGAATTATCTTGGCAGATCCATTCTTTTACTCTCGAATATTCCATATCTCACGTGAATATTTTTTTTCTCACTGATTTCCATAGGTGCGAATATCACACGAGATTTAGGTCTCTAAATCTCATACAACTCTTGTACAAATAGTAAGAAAATAATCTTTTTCTTAAAGCAAACAAAATTTTCCCAAATCACGTACATAGATTAAGGCAGATGAGAAATTTAAGTTTCCCGCCAAGAAATTAATTCAAAAGAAGATTTTGGGTGCCTTTAACAAATGAGTGGGTGCCTTTATGCAAGCCTGGGGGTGCCTTTATCAATTTTTTGGGTTCCTTTAACACTTTTGTTGGGGGGTGTTCTTAGCACTTTTTTAACCAATTTTGCCATGATTATTTATTTTCCAAAAACGCCTACACATACATAAAAATATCATATTAGTACAAAATTGAGCATGAACAAAATATAAAATTGAGATAAAATAGACAGACAAATGTGTCTATCAATAGACAAGCATATCAGAAGTTCAAAACAATCTACCTCCGTACAAATACCCTTTCCCAGTGCGCACAACACCAGCCGTCTTCATGAGCTTATCCTTATTCATATGCAATACACAAAACATTGAATCAGTAAAATTAATGACTTCTACATCTGATAAGCTTACTCAACAGCCCCAGAAAATAATCATATATTTAAATCCTCCCAAGATATTTGAGAAATAACACAGTACATCGGTTACGCACTGTGGTTTTCTCTGGAGTACAACGTTTATATACCGATTTTTCCGGAGTGCAGCGTATCTACACTGTGATTTTTCAAAAGTGGAGCGTATATGAACTGTGATTTATCTGCAACCAAACACAGGACCGCTGGATGAACATGACCTGATTTGATTCAAGAACAAATCGCTAAAAAACCATATTTTGATGATTCTGTATGACCATTTAATATGCTTACCACGCATCGTAACACCATTATACGAATCGTATGCAATGAAAAGAAAGCATAAACATTTGCAACTCAAAAACATTTTCATTGTATGTAATATAGTAGAAACTAGGCCAATTTTTACAGTATGATCCAAGAGTACATATACATTGTACTGAAAAATATAATTCTTAGTCCACTAATCTTTTCAGTTGATGTCGTACCAATCTCTGCGAAGTCATAACAATTTCAATAATCAGCTAGCAATTTTGTTGGCATGAGTGGGCGAGGCAGAAAGTAGAGTGTTTTTGTTATATAAATTAGAGCAACATGCATTTACCAAAATTACGCTAAGCAACAGTTACAGTTTATTATACCTGCACTTATAGCGATCTGTATTTATAGAATCAATGCAGCAAATATGTACTCAGAACAACAATATATTATGCATGCACTTAAAACATCTATAACACAACCAAGTTATGCGCATAAGATCTGTAGTTATAGAATAAGTGCATCAAATATGTAATTAGAACAATAGTATATTATGCCTGCACTTATAGCATCATAATACGATAGAATTATCTCTTTCAGTACCCTACATAGAATCCATAGTATATACCTTAAACTACTTCATTTATCTGATTTTGTATTCAAGCAAGCATAACAAAACTGATCATATCTAAATTGAGATCCCAACAATGTTGCAATTTGGAATAAATCTGTAGCCTAGAAACAAAATGGAAATAAATTTGTAGCCAAGAAAAGCCAATATGCAAGCAACTTGAACTAAAAACTGACCTCTTTCACAAAAAGAATAAAAGAATCCAAAAGGTAAAATATTTATGTTTATTAGATCAACAACTGCAACCGGATCAGATGACTTTTCAACAAATATCCACACCAAAAATGGCTACGAAGGCTATTCTTCCTTTCACAACTGTTAGTACATATTGGACACACTCATATTTTCAGTAGATTTGTTTACAAATATTTTTTCTTCAATTCTTCATTACAGAGCTCGAGTTGTAGAGAAGAGAAGGTAAAACTAATGATTTAAAAAGGGGATTTATTATATATATATATAACTAGGGTAATTTTAACATTTTCAAAAAATATCCAGAATCCCACATGTGCAACGGACCCTAGATTAAAGATTTGTGTCATTTTTTTTGTTTCTTAAAAAGGACCTTCAGTTAATAACTTGTTAATGGGCGTACCTGCCATTAACAAGGCCCATAGTAAAAGAACCTATTGGTAATTCCTACTTTTATTTTTTGAATGACACATTATGTCAGAAAATTGATTTAGGTTGCATTTTAGTGATCTGGACATCATGGTATAATTTTAGTTACCATGATGACTTTTCATGATTCTTACTAGTCATTAGGGTTGTTGGGTGAATACCCTGACGACTTAACATGTTGTTTTCTTAACTGAAAGAATAACTATTAGAGTCGTCATGGTCATAAGTCCTAAACCATAACGATTATTATGATGGTAACAAAAGTCGTCATGGTTGAAAAAGTTAAACCATGACGACTAAGAACTGGCAGAAACAAGTTGTTCATGTGTCCAATTTGCTATTAGTCATCATGGTTTGGAAACTATAACATGACGATCGTATCCATAAAATAAACCAGTCATTAGTGTAATGCATTCTTGACCTTGACGACTAATAACAATGTATTTGCAGTGTTCCTGATCATGTAGCTTGTAAATACAAATTTTAATTGATTCTTTGTGTATTGCGTTGTTGTTTAGGCTCCAAAAGATTAAGCAAGGAAAAAAATATCTTACTGCTCATTCAAAATGTTCTCACAAGGGCGATAAAATCTTGACGACATCCCTTAGAGGTTAATTTGTCAAACCGAAAATGCTTAAAATCCGTGAACACAATATTAATTATGCATCATCATCGTCTCCCGAAGAACAAAGTGATGATGAGCAAACTGATGAAGACCAAAGAGTTTCAGCTACTAGAGGAGGTAATGATGATGATGGGGTTCTAGGAAAAGGTAATGATGCTAATGTTATAGAAGAAGTAATGATGGTGAAGTTCCAGAAGAAGGTAATAACGGTGAGAATGATAATGATGATGATGAAGGTCATAATAATAAAGTCCAATACCCTTTCTCACTTGAAGAAAAAAAAAATCCAGATGAGCCACTCCTTGGGTTACCCGAAGATGGTGGACATGTACTTTTTGGATACAAAGAATCGTGGGCCTGCGAAATCTTCTCTACGATCGTAAGAAATCTCAACTTTACCTTTTTTTATTTAAGTCATTCTCTATAATTTGGTTTAAGTGTTAATATTATTTGTAATTGTGTGTTAATGAAACTATTTTAGAGGATCATAAGAATGATACCCGTCTTTTGAGGTGCCAAGCTTCCCATACTCCGATGAATGCTTGGCCACTAGAGAAGGAATATGAGGCGGTAGAGATCTTATAGAAGCCTATGGGTTGTGGCCTACGGTACAAAATTTGGTTATTGAGTACGATAAAGTTGTCGTATCTGTATTCCGTGAGAGGTTTTATAGGGAGAAGAATACATTGTTCTTCCAATTAGGTAAAATGACAGTGACTCCTAACGATGCTAAACAAATTCTAGGCCTCCTGGTTGACGGAAAATCCACCCAAAATGGCTATAATAATGATCTTCTTTGGGAAAAACTTCACGAATTGACCAAAATCTTGTTTGGTTGGGATGAAAAAAAGTCGGAGTCTATGTTTGTGATTGCTGGAGGTTATCGAAGCAAAATTTTTGAATCTAAAGATGTTGATGGTAACAAATGGTGGGACCGCTGATGTTGAGAAGAATGAAGGAAAAGTGGATTAAGTGTGAATCTGTGCAACGACAACCACTTATTTACTATATATCCTAGCCAATTGTGTCTTCACTGACAGTTCCGAAAACAGGGTCGATGTCAAGTTTCTTCAGCTACTGCATTCTTAAAGGGCATGTGATATGGTCGTCTACACTTCAAAATTATTTATTATTTTTCGCTACTTATGATTTATAATGAAGCAAGGGTAAGAAAGGATCGTTCCCACGAGGAGGTCTTGGTTGTTATATTTTTTTCGAAAACTTACATAAACAGGGGGACTTTTCAGATTCAACTAAAGTAAATAAACTAATGAGGAAAGCTAAGAAATTATAGAAAATAATCAAAAATTTGAGAATATTGGTTAAAGTTTCATTTTCATTCACAAAACATGTTCTTGTACTAATAATTAGAATTGATATTTAATCTCGTTATATCAAAAGCCCTAGAATGCCTTGATCGCAAGAATATCCCGCAAATTTCCTAAAGTCATCAAGAAACACATTAAAAGATGTGAACCAAAGAACCTAACGTGTAAAAGCACTAATCAAGTTTAATTCCCGAGAGAGTATTAAGATTCATGAAATTAGGCTAATCAATGCAGTTGAACGTGGAAAGCGCACTTTCAATTTACAAAGGTCATAATTCACATATGAATACTAGGATGTATCACTACAAGCAATAACCACATTATGCTACTTGTATTCAAGGAGTATCATTTTTGCGTATAATAAACCCTAAATTAGCTTTAGATATGAATGTGAGTTCAATCCATTTGCAATTTAACTAAACAAACAATCATTCAATGAGATATTTGTAGTGAATCATAATCGATAATATTGAGACAAAACTAATTTATTAATTCAAAGATTCATGTTTGAGAAATCCAACTATTCCCTAACCAACAATTAAATTAACTACTCATAAATTGGAGTTCACACAATTAAAGAAGAAAAAAATTTGCAAACCCTAGATGTGAGAAAGCTTCTCGCGCGAACCTAAAAAAAAAAAAGTAAAAAAGATGAGAAGAGAACTAGATAAAAACCTAAATATCTCCCTCTTTTATTGAAGTTGCTCTTATATAGCTTTCTCCCTTGTAAAATCTTTTCTTAAATAGAACTCTTCCTAATCAAATCCTAACTCTTTTATTCCCAAAAATTGACCGAGCCAACACCTTTCTACCAATGTCAACAGCTCCTTTCTAACATATTTGCTCGGGTCAAACTCAGCCCAATACCACCGTCTCTTATTTAAGCATAAGCTTCTAAACCGAGTATTAGCCACTGCCATATTCCTCATAACCAACGACCACGGCCACAGCCAACACCAGTTCATAATCAAACCCAATCCAAACTCTTTCTGCCTAGCCATCGAAATAGACTCAAACTCACACAAGAACCATGGTTAGCTAATGGCAATTCTTAGCAGTAGGAACTGGTCGTTCAGCCATTTTCTCAAACACCTGCCGTGTGTTACTGTAGCAATGGAGAAACAACTCCTCTGTTGATTTCTATGCCACATACAACTCCTTCCCTGCAATTCTACTATTCCACACAAACCATTCATCACAAAAGAACCACCGGCAGACACAAAACTAAGCCACACATTCAATATTCACGGCAGTAACAGTTTGCAACCCTCACAATTTCCGGCAACATCAACCTGAAATCAAACTCCCTTCTAACTGAGTTTCACGGCCAAACCAATCTTCTTCATCTCAGATACAAAATCCAGTTCTATCTCAAACCACAACCAAACCCATAGTCAGTTCTTCTTGGCTGTTTTATAATTCAAACTCAATCCCATTAACTGTCACCTTCTCGGCCATCTTCTTTCTTGTCTCTTGCTCATTCTGTCTGCCAGCAAACTCCACCAGATTCAATACCCATTCAATTCACAGCTGCAGTTAAATCTTCTCTATCTTCTTCCTTGGGTTCACTGTCAACTACCATTCACGAACCCATAATCCTCTTCCTTGTTCTCGGCCACAGTAAACAACAACCCATTCTCTAATCTCATGTTAAAGCTCAAGCACCATCAGTTCGAGCTCTGTTGAAACCTATCTCTACTCTCCATCTCTAGTTCAACAGCGTCTCTCACAGCTCTCAATCTTCTTTCCTTATCTTCTTCTTATTCTAGCTGGATCTCAACAACAGACTCACGGACCACTCTTCAGACCATGGCTTGGCAGAGTCTTGGGCCTCTTGGCAGTGAATTCAAACCACAGCGACAAAGTTCAGGTTTAAACCTAGTTTGAATGTGATAGAAAATGGCTGCCCTGTTTTACGCACTCACTGCTTGGATAGGGGCTACCTTACTTGGCTGCCCTCTAGTAGTTCTCTATTCCTTTATAAATCTGGCTGCCCCCTAGTTATTTTTTGTTTTCAACGCAATTGAGACTTGCGTTCTTGCTAGCTTCGAGCTTGCCAACACCCAATGACTCCAAACAACGCACTGAGCTCCTAATTCTCTCCTTTTACTTCATGTGACTCCAAAATATCTATAAAACTCAAAACAAATGTAAAATACACAAATATAAGAGAAAATAACTAAGAAAAGCATTAGAAATCGATATCCAAATAATGTAAATTATGCACTTATCAGCGTGCATAAGTATTCATGGGGTACTACGTCGGTGGGCCACTTGATGAGAGAGTTGAGAAAGGCTCAAGGGCACTCACTAAACAAATTAACAAGACTGTAAGTCTACTCTAGTTAATTCAATTGATTTTATCATTTATATTTTCCGAATTGTGTGATTAATATTTGGTATGATGGATTCTTATTTTTGTTTATGTTGGCATAGATTTGGATAGATGAGCACTTCCGGTCGTTTTTGAAAGCCAGTTCCAAGATCGAAATTAAAGATGATTTTCCCAATGACCAACCCAGGTGATGCAATTACAAATTCACTAGATGTCAGGAAAGGATATGCCTCAACAGTTGATCAACATGCGAGTTTCCTTGGACAACATGATTGTAAATGAGGTAATCTTTGATTCGTATCTCGTGGAGATGTGCTAAGAGCCAGTCGTGAATCGTGTTCATGTGTGGAGCATACTTGACCATTGTATTTCGTGGAGATGTACAAGATGTCAGTCACGAGGCTTTGTGGCAGACAAGACCAGTGTATCTCGCGGGGATGTACTAGGAACCGGCCACGAAGCCATGGTAAGGATTGAGTAGTGCTACTAAGGACGTGGAATGAGTTGTGCCTATTGGAGACTTATGTCTCGCTTATGCTCATTGAATCAGTCATGGATATATCATGAGAACAATGAGTGGACATTACCAGTGTATCTCGCAGACATGTACTAGAAGTCATGTCTGTTGATAGATGCATTATTTGCATTAGTTTGATACTCGAATTCATTTCTGTTATGTTAGTTTTCATATCATTATGCTTTGATTTTGTTTCTTTTTGAGTTCTTTAGGAGTTTTGAAGCTAGTTCAACCAAAGAAGAAGAAAGGAGTTTATTCCTCCATGAAAAGGAGAAGTACGAGTTGAGAAACAAGGTGTGATAGTCAAATTTCAGAAGGAGTTACAACTAGAAAAAAGTCTATAGAACTAGCCGTAAAACTGGAATTCTGACAAGATTTCTTATCAGATCAACGGCTAGGAAAATACACCAAGTATCTAGCCATATAAGGAATCGAAGCTACTATCCAAGTCTCAAAATAACTTACGACTAGGAAATCAAATTTTAACCCGTTGTAGACAAAATGAACTGTTGAAACAAGAATTCCAGAGTCACTTATGGTTGGGTCTAGACCATCCAACCTAGTTGTATTTAAATGAGGATATATGAATAATTGAAAATCTCCATCTTGAAGATAACCAAGAGACTAAGCCAACGCAAAAAGAATGAGGTCAATCAAACGTCGGATGAAGGAGTTATGGGTAAAATGGAAGAAAACAAAATCTAGGGTCACTTAGGGCCAGGAAATGGCCTACTTGACCTAGCCATACGTGACCCTGAAAAATCACCATAGAATTAAATTTTACCTACGGCTATGTCGTGGAAACAATTCCTAGCGGAAAAAGTGTTTGCACGTATTTGGACTTTTTAAACGTCAAATATATAGCGGATTTGGGCGCTCTATCCAAAACGAATCGAGGAAAAATCGTCTCGGATGGATTCTAGGCCTTGGAATTGATGAATACTATATAAGAAGATCCTCTAGACTCTTAAAAAGGGGTACAAATTCTCTACAACAACAAAGAAAGCAAGGAGCTATGGATTGAAACTGTGAAGAACAACTTAATTATTCTAGGGTTTGCTTTACATTTTCTTCTTAATATTTTTCACGGTTTTTGGTAAAACCATGAGTAACTAAGCCTTTCTTATTGGTTAGAGATGTAGTACAAAACTGAAGACAATTTTATTAATTGAAACATTCATAATATCTTTAGTATCTATGTTTTACCGTTAATAACGTCATGTATGATTGAGCGTTCGTTTGTTTAAGTCGCAAATTAGATAAGCATGCATTCATGTCATTGCTAAACTAGGATGAGATCCAAAATTATCGAAATATCCTTGTCACAAGTAGCATAAAATAATTTCTAACGATGGGATGTTGTCAGGTTGTTATATGTAGAAGCGTAACCTAGGTTAAATGCGTGTGGCTCTTGTGTCGGATTTCTTTTTGCTTGGGTTAAACTTGGGTGGCTCTTGCGCCAAGTTATTTAGTGAAAAGGATTCAAAGAGCGGCTCTTGCACTCTTTGATGATGTAAGGAGTGTTACTGGCGTAAGTATATGATATAATACTTTAGGGTTATTGATATTGAGAGAGAATGAATATTGAGTATGATTCGGTTGATAACATGTTGGAAGATGGAAGATGAAACCTCTAATCATTACTTTTTACCTCCAATATTCGTATTAATTTATTTGCTTTGGTATAATTTATCTTCGATCACAATCTACACTATCTTGTTTACATAAATAATAAAAAATAATTAACAATCACCTGCCTCTTTATGAATATACGTGACCGTTTTTATCTCGCGAGGATGTAATAGAAACCATGTATACAGGCCCTGAGGCCAATGACTGACTCTCAAGAGGCCGATAGCTAATTCTTGTTTGTGAGAGCTAGTCTCGAGAGGCCGAAAACTGAGGCTTAATCATGAGGTGAGAGGAGTCTCGCTCATGAGGTTAAGTGGAGGCTCGCTCATGAGGCTGAGTGGAGACTTTCTCATGAGGTGAACAGAGTATTTCTTATGAGATCGAGACATTTGGCGGGTCTGTGAGCCTAGGTTTTGTGAAAAAATTCGAGTCAAGTTCTAAAATGACCATGTTTCCCTCGTTACAAAAATCAACATCTACAACATCATCTTCCTAATCAACATCACAAAAAACATGAAGATCCAAAGAGCCTTTAGTAAAATTTAAACCAAAATCAACAATACCCTTTATATATCTTAGAATTCTCTTTGCAGCAAAAAGGTGCGCTGTAGTAGGATGTCCCATATGTTGGCAAACCTGATCTACAAGAAAAGAAAATTTATATCCTTGTCCAAGCGAGATAATAAAGGGCCCAGACTAAAGATCCGAATTCAATGGGATTATCAAGTAATTCAATGTCAGAAGAAATGAGATGTGAGTGAGCAGCTACCAGAGAGGAAATAAATTTTTATAGATCTATCATTTGGTCAGCCCTCATTACTGTAGCAGTCATCTAGTTTTTACCATCAATAAGCCTTTTTTTTATGATAAAATTGTACGAAGTGGTGCACTTGTGCTACTTAAGAAGGTTGTTTTTTTTTTATTCTCCCTACGAGCCTATGGTTTTATTAAATATATTAAAGGAATCTGGGATTGATATCTGAAACAAGAAATTTTTAAAAATGAACCAGACATCTTATCATGCTTAAGACATTATTTTAATTATGACAGACAATTGAAAGTATATAGAATTACTGCCATCTAGTTTTAGTCATCACCCCAAACGACTGCAAATAACTTATCTATATTAATCAAAAAAAAATAAAAAAAATAATGATAATAATTATCTACACAACCAGTGAGGGCCTTGAGATTTCATATGTCCTGGACGATGTGAACGTGTGACGACCGTTTTTTGGATCCTCACAACCAAAAACTTAAGTTGTTTAAAAATAAAATTATTCGAAGTGTAATTGATACAGAGAGATTGTAATGCAGAGAACATAAGTTCAAATGGAAATAAAATTAACTCAAGAGATTTAACGTGGTTCGACAATAATTTGCTTACATCCACATGTAACGAAAATTGGAGTTCTTATTCATCTTTCTGGGTTACAGTGGAAAATGACATAGAAGAAATGAGTTGCCAAAAAGTCCCCCCACTCTTTACACATTGATTTAGTATTTACAGGGATAATAAAAATGACATTTACTAAAATGCCCCTTTCCCACATGTCAATAAAGCCTGCCACGTGTCGATAGAGTCCGCCACGTGTCCATATAAGAGAAAAGGAGGAAGGAGGAGGTGATAGTGCTCCCATAAGAGAAAAGGAGAAAGGAGGAGGTGATAGTGATCCCATAAGAGAAAAGGAGGAGGAGGTGATAGTGTTCCCATAAGAGAAAAGGAGGAAGGAGGAGGTGATAGTGCTCCCATAAGAGAAAAGAATGAGGAGGTGATAGTGCTCCCATAAGAGAAAAGGAGGAAGGAGGAGGTGATAGTGCTCCCATAAGAGAAAAGAAGGAGGAGGTGATAGTGCTCCCATAAGAGAAAAGGATGAAGGAGGAGGTAGTGGTGCTTTTTTGGCACTCACAATTTGAGGAGGAGGTAGTAGTGCTTTTTTGGCACTCACAATTTGCCCCCTTTTCTTAATGTTATTTCGAAGAATAATTCTTAAGAAAATGACTTCAATTGCTTTTCGCTTGGCCTTGTCATGATAAGAGTATGAACCTGATCCATTCAAAAATAGAATTTTGCTGCGAAAATATATATATTATTGAAACTTGCATGAATGTATATATTATTCAAAGGTGCGCGGCTTGTTAGTCTGTCACCTTTGATAATTGTGAATAAGAGTCCTTTTCATGACTTATGCGAACAAAATGGTTAAAACAAGAAAAAATTGTAGATCAAGGAGATATGAGGTACTTATCTCTTTTATGAGAGTCTTGCCGGTTGACATCACTCCATGAGTGTAGAAGTATATGAAGAATGAATTATAAGAAGTAATAATTCTTGAATATTTTTATCGGCTTATGAAAAATATGAAGTATGAAGTATGAAGTATCGACCCTTGAGGAAGTACTCTCCACATATGAAGTATGAAGTATAATCATTATGAAGTATCGAAGCTTAACGAAGTATTCTGGCAATAGTTCATTTTTTCCCTTGATGCCCCCTGTAAAACAACTATCAAATATATAAAATGATTAGTTTGTTGTTATTTTCTTCGAGCTTTCTTTGTATATTGTTTTTGTACCTGAAATAAAATCATCAAATAAATTGGTTAATGAGTGGGTAATTTGAGTCCGCAAGGATTTATTGTACCTTGGGTTCTATTGAGGGTAGACTCACATAGTAATTTCTCTCTGGCCAGGAGGAAACTACCCATGCGGACCCTGAGAATCCCCTGAATTGGGAGACGCCTGATACAATAATTAATGTCATGTAGGGCATCTCTTGCTAGCGGATGTACCCAATAGTCAATATTCAAGACTTTTACATGGGTCTCCTATGAGATTTTGCCTTTGTTTGCTTTACCCTGTATGAGCGCAAATTATCGTACGAGTGCATAGATTATCCCTGAGATACAATATTAATGTCATGTAGGGCATCTCTTGCTAGCGGATGTACCCAATAGTCAATATTCAAGACTTTTACATGGGTCTCCTATGAGAGATTGCATTTAATTGCTTTACCCTGTATGAGCGCAAATTATTGTACTTGCATTGAAGGTTAAGGACGGGTTATGATTAGTGTGGTTTGAGATATTGAGGGTTAATTTGTTGATGACGACCCTTGACATTTGTTCGTAGTGATGCTGGTTCGGAGTGTTTCGTCCCAGTCAGCTTGAAAGATAGTTTGTGCTTCGGAGTCGTTCGCAGATTGAGTAGAGTGTCTTGAATTGTTTATAGCCGCAACATTCCATGCTACGAATAATCTCAGGATAAACAGGATCTGGCCCTGAGACAAAATGATCCTCCCATACTGGTGCAATCAGCAAAGCAGTCCATGGAAATGATCCATTATCACCCTGCGCTATAGTAATCACTAGCAACACATTTCAGTTTGTATTATTTATGATAATTAAGTCTAAAGTAAGCTTAATAAGTTTAAACCGATAAATATGGAAAGTAAAAGCATCATATGTGCATACTATAAATGATAAGCAATGGGAATAGCATGAATCAATTTTTCTCATATAGCATACTTATCTCTTTTTAAGATTGAGTTTAAGCGTATAGGAACCACTGCGAGGATTGAAACTTTTAGAGCGCGACTGAGCTGCGGAATTGGAATCCGTGGAGTGGATGTGAGCGCAATGCGTAGTGCGCAGGTGAGCATAGTGTGCAAGTGATGAGCGTAGTGCACAGGTGAACGCAGTACGCAGGTGATGAGCGTAGTGCGTAGGTGAACGCAGTGCGCAGGTGGTGAGCGTAGTGCGCAGGTGAACGCAGTGCGCAGGTGGTGAGCGAGTGCGCAGGTTGTGAGCGTAGTGCGCAGGTGAGCTGCTGGAATGGTGCGATCCATGTTGCGGACCTAGCTGCGTGAATAGTGCGCTCCAGATTTTGAGTGTGGAATTGCTGCGCATGAAGGGAAATGCTACAGACTCAGCTGGGTTGCTGCCATCATGGGCTTGAGCTTTACTCCAACTTGGTGCACTTCATTTTATCTTGTATTTTTGCCTCTAAATGGAACGTAACATTTAGCCCATTTCCCATCTACAAATTTGATTTCTTCATAACATGCCCCCTAGTGCATCATTATCGCATGGCTACCGCATCTCTGAAGTACCTTTCATAGATTTTAGAAATGCTTGTGGATCAGAGCCACAAAACGGGCTAGGCTTTGTGCAACTAGGTTTGGCTTTGTGCAGCTGCGGACCATGAAGTCTTGCGCGGGAAAGTCTTCCTCACTTCATGTGTTGTACTATCTATCTCTTTGGTAGCACATATCTTGAAATCTCTCACATGGGTTTGTAGAACAAACTTTTGCCATTGTAAATCTGTCATCAAAATTGGTTTTCGATCAAAGTTTTTAAAGAAAAATATTTTTCCAAACTTGTGCAACTGGAAATCAAAATCCAACATATGGATTTGTAGAAAAAGCTTTTGTAACTGTAGACAAGATTTTTTCCAAAATGAAACTTTAGTTTCTTATGCCTCAAATCGGATTTTTTTGAAGAAATTTCTTTTTCAAATGTAAGAGAAGATTTTTCAACTGAAAAAGGTAGGATAAATCCTTTACACATCTCTGTTTCTAGCGCCAAATTATGACGACCGTTTTTTGGATCCTCACAACCAAAAACTTAAGTTGTTTAAAAATGACATTATTCGAAGTGTAATTGATACAGAGAGATTGTAATGCAGAGAACATAAGTTCAAATGGAAATAAAATTAACTCAAGAGATTTAACGTGGTTCGGCAATAATTTGCTTACATCCACGGGTAATGAAAATTGGAGTTCTTATTCATCTTTCTGGGTTACAGTGGAAAATGACATAGAAGAAATGAGTTGCTAAAAAGTCCCCCCACTCTTTACACATTGATTTAGTATTTATAGGGATAATGAAAATGACATTTACTAAAATGCCACTTTGCCACATGTCAATAAAGCCTTCCACGTGTCGATAGAGTCCGCCACGTGTCCACATAAGAGAAAAGGAGGAAGGAGGAGGTGATAGTGCCCCCATAAGAGAAAAGGAGGAGGAGGTGATAGTGCTCCCATAAGAGAAAAGGAGGAAGGAGGAGGTGATAGTGATCCTATAAGAGAAAAGAAGGAGGAGGTGATAGTGCTCCCATAAGAGAAAAGGAGAAAGAAGGAGGTGATAGTGCTCCCATAAGAGAAAAGGAAAAGGAGGTGATAGTGCTCCCATAAGAGAAAAGGACGAAGAAAAAGGTGAAAATGCTCCTATAAAAAAAAAAGACAAAAAAGGTGATAGTGCTCCCATAAAAAAAAAGGAGGAAAGAGGAGATAATGGTGTTTTTTTGGCACTTACAGAACGTTTGAGGATCCAATATCCATCCTTGCTATAACTTGATCCATTGAACATCGGATATCAAAAAGCAATAAAAGTGTCTAATTTGATCGCTCCACTTACTGCTCATCTATAACTCTTGATAATAATTTGCTAACTAGAGTAACCTTGTTTTGCTTGCTTCTTCAACAAATAATTCCATATATTTCTGACTCTTAATTAGTTATGTAATAGTATCAATTTTCTCTCTTCATTGAGACCGTACATATGCTTATCCATATATATATATATACATATAATTATATATATATATATATATATAATTATTAGTAATTAAAATGTGCTTATCCATGTATAAGTAAACAACGACTAACTCACAGGCACTTGGAATCACTGTTATTTTAGTTTCCTCAAATATCTCAATAAATCTTAGTATTTGTCACTGTAAGCATTCTAACCTCTAAGGATCAACAAAACCAGGCATCCTAGAGGCCCTCGGCTCTAAAGTTCCTAAAAAGCTTGATGGCGAGTGAAAATGTGTGTTTATACAGCAAGTTCTGGATTTGTTAGAGATCGTATCAATTTTGCTTGCTATGATCTCTACAAATTTTGTTTTGTATGACTTTTGGCATTCACGGTTAAAGCTATCCTTAGCATGGGTCATACTTATAAGTACGACCTATTCCACACGTTAACTAACACTCCTAACTTACAGGGCCTTATATCCCACGACTAGCACCTTCAAACTCAACCTAAAGACTAGCTCTTATTCACACATAAACTAACCGCTTAACAAGTAGTCTATGGCGTATTAAACCTGCGTCAAACTTGAACGGTAACCTTCATTGTTTGAGCTTAAAATCCAACAATTTTTGGCATTCACAGGTGGAATGGAAAATAAATCTTCTGTTTTCTGTTTTCTTAAAACTTAACGATGATGATCCATTGCCTTGGTGATCAGTAATTCTATAACCACTACATCACTCACTGTGTTTTCGTTAGGTGCTACGACTTTCTACTAATGATGTAATATTTTCGATTAGTATGCCATCTTAATTTCTTCAAGGTTATGAAAATTTCTGAGGATATTGCAGCATTATTAGAATGTCGTAGAACCTTAAAAAAACTACATCAACTTCAACAAAATGGGAGTATCATTGTTATTTCTTACTTTAATTCTGAATTTTAATTTGTTCCTTTTCAAAACCATAGTTTTGTTTTTGTTTGAATTTTCTTTTGGTAATCAGTTAGATGAGAATGAAAGACTTGTGTTGAAAGGGATATTAGACAATGCTGCTACACCAGTGATTCAGTCTCACATGAAGGTATGTACACATTCAACACATTTTATGAGGGTTTTTTCTTTTTTAACGAAGAATCTTTATTTGCATGATTTTATTTTCGGCAATAATCATTTGGAATTTATGGTGTTGATCCTTTTTGAACACCTATAGAAATTCTTCGAGAACAGACTTTTAGATGAGTAAATTGTAAAATTAGCCTGCATAGAAATTTTGGTTCAAGGTTTTGTGGTGAATGGATTACATGAAAATTTCTGATTCAAACAGACAATTGCAGAAGGAACGACTGCTTCCTAATTATTTAGAACCCTATTATTGGGGTTGTAGGAGAGAGAGTTTTAGGGCTCATAAAATGATAAAATAGGATCAACAAGAAGTAAACCCAAAACCTCTTTATCCTATTAATTTTAATAATAACTAAATGTCCTCTATTAATTAATGTTAATAAACTTAATTAATTAAACTAACTAAGACTAGTGATTGGATTAGATTAAAAAATTAAGAAAAATTATAAACTTTAAAATTCAACAAAAAGGGCATCATTTTCATAATTAATTACTTCCTAACCGTAAACTATTTCTACGACTAGGAACTTATGAATTCCTAATCGTAAACTAAAACTTACGGCTAGGAATTCATGATTTCCTAGCAGTAAACTACTTCAAAATTTTATATTTCATTTACGGCTAGCAATCAAGGTACGAGCTAGCCGTAAACAAACCTACAGTTAGGAATTAAATATTAATATCGGTTGGAAATCTAGTTTTCACTACTCATTCTACGGCTAGGAAAATAACTATACGGTTAGAAATTTTATTTTACAGATTAACATACGGCTAGAAATTCTTCTTTTCCCAACCGTAATAAATTGATAACATCTATTTTTCGGCTGGGAGTTCTTACTTTCCTAACCGTAAACCTATTTTACGGCTTGAATTTCTATTTTTCCAGCCATAATGCTTATTTACGGTTGGGAAAATAAGAACTCGCAACCGTAAAACAGTTTCAGAAACTGTTTTTTTTTTAACCCTAACTTAATCGAATCGAACCTTTTAACAAATCAAAAGCAGAAATAAATTATGAAAATCGACGGTTAATCGTCGTTGAAGAAAAAAAAGAAGAAAATGGTAGATGTGATGGAGAAGAAGAAGAGATTAAGAAGAACAATATATTTATATTTTTTTTATGATCGCCGTCTTCATCATGATGAAATTATGATCATCATCTTCTTCATGATTTATAAATGAGAAGAGAAGGAGAAGAATAAGTTAGATTTATGTTTATTTATAGGATAAGGATACTTTCCATATAGATTAGGTTCCCTCTATCCACATTTAAGAAAAACCCACTTTTATCACCTAGTGAGCCCCTACAACCAAAGACTGTAGGTCCAATAATAGAGTTTTTGTTTAGTCCCATTTATGGTTCAAAAGAAATTTAAGTCGTCGTCAGCTAGTATCAGACGGTTAGAAAGAGCACTAACTGATAAGAAAAAGTTACTCCTAAGAAATGGCATTGTTGGCAGAAGTTCGAAGGAGGCACGTCTTAAACTAAGGTAACTTTTTTTTACCTGTTAGTGCTCATTCTAATCATCTAAATTATTTTATTTTTGGACTAAAATAAAAAAGTGATAGTAATTCTTTTTATAAGATATAGGTAGTAGAATATACGTAAACTAGAGCATATAAATTTGTCTAGTTGATCTATATATTTGTATACCTAATAATCCTATTATTAGGGTTGCAGTCCCTTGGTTTTGAGGGTTGTAAGAAGATAAAATAAGATCATCAAGTATCCAACGCAATAACTTCTTAGCCTATTAATTTCAATAAAGGTTAAAGTGTCATAGCGTCAATGAATTTAACTAACTAAAATAATTAAGAGTTAGTGTTTGATTAGATTAACGAATTGATTTAAAATTTAGAATAAATGGAGGGTATATACACCCTTATTTTTTCATTTCAAGGCATCCTACAGCTAGGAGTTCATTATTTCCTAGCCGTAGGTAAGACTTACGGCTAGGAATCAAGATTACGACCTAGGCGTAACACATATCATACGGATAGGGAAACACTATCTACGGCCAGAAACTCGGTGACGAGAATATTTTATTTTTTAGGGTCACTTACGACAAGAGATTTATCATTTTCTGGTTGTAAACAACAAATTACAGTTGTGAAGTGATGAATTGTTATCCGTAAT
>JAJJMC010024047.1:1709555-1722723 GCA_023531435.1 Papaver californicum | reverse complement strand
TTGTGAAATTTTAAATCCATTTACGGTTAGGAAGCTAGCCGTAAAACGCTCTTACAACTAGGAATTCATCATTTCTCAGCCGTAAACAACAAAAAATTACTAGCCTACGACTAAGAAATGATAAATTTCTAACCGTAGTGAGTGTTTACAGTTAGGGGTTCATTTGTTCCTAGTTATAAGTAGTTACTGAAAATAAAATTGAATTATTAATCCATCATTTTATTTTATTTTATTTTATTTTTGAGTTCATCATCTTTATCACGAATGAGAAGAAAAAGAAAAAATTAATAGATTTATTTTCTTTTATGCGTAATTATATTTGAATATATTTATTAAGTAAGGATATTTTTAATTTTTACTATAGATTAGGTATCCCTATTCATATTTTGAAAATTTAAATCTTATGCAGCCCTTAAAACCAAGGGACTGTGGCCTAATAATAGCTTTCAACATTAAACCCAAAATATATTGCAAGAGAATAAAAATGATACTTGTGCTTTCTTTTCAGTATTGACTCACCTGCAGTTGCTACCCGAAAACCCTTGGTTTCTTTATCTCTTCTCGAGGTTCTGCAAGTTCTTAGTGTCTTGCAGTTGCTCGGAGTTACTGTATCAGATAGCAGGTACATATTTTAGTCCAGCACCAAGTTCTACCAGTCAGTTACTCTTTAGTTGTTAGATGATTTTTTGAATATGTGAGTATCAATTGCCATGGATAGTGGTTGTCTGAGTATTACATGCTTGTCAGGTCATTTCAAATTCTCTGTCCGAATTTCAGATTTCGGGGCCGATTCATGATGATAGCTAAGCAAGCTAGACGTGCGATTGATGTGATCTTTACCCTATAACTAAGAGATGACAATCCAAAAGGAGTTATTAACAACAGTCGTTGCAGATTTCAGCTAAGGAAACACATTTCAGGCAGTAATTTCCACCTCCTAGAACAATTCCTTCAGGGAACTTTTTTTTTAATAGCAAGTGCAATACCCTGATCAGCAGCTTCTGATATTATCAATAAAGGCTGAACCAGCATCTCAAAGGGATCACGAGAACACAACCATCTACGCTAGTTGGCGCATAGGCAACCTTAAATCCGAGAGTACAGTTGATCAAGATAAGGAATAATGAGTTAAAGGTTTCACATTGGAGTCACGTATCCAAGAGAAGAATTCAGATGATGCTAGCAAGCATTCCATTATTTATTTCATCATCATCTTCTTTTTTTTTTCTTTTTTTTTTTTTCTGAGTTAATGTAGCCAGAGCCTTACCAAATAAACAAGATAAACTAAAAGAAGAAAGGCCTAAGCAAAAAGTTTAAAAAATCCAAAGTGTCTGGCATTTCCTTATGGTACAGCGCAAAACTAGATCATACTCAGAACCCAACCAAAAAGAGCAAAAGAAACTAAAAAAAAAAAGACTTAAGAAGAACAATAAGACCTTAGTAGCAATCAAATACCATAGCTCTTCAGCTTTCCTCATAGTTTCATTTTGCTCATAAGCCCCAAGAAATGCATTCTTCTATTTCATATTCTACGTCAAGTTGTGGGAATATACCAGCAGTGCCTACTTACTTCCTAATGTCAAAATAAGAGAGAGAGAGGGGCCATTACCAACCCCTAACTCTCTACTATGAGACTCAACGTCTCCTGCTTCGGGAAGGTGTGGACTTGGATTCCTCCGGGTTAGCAGAAGAACCACCAGGACTATCCGACGTATCAGAGCTGCTATTTTCATCACGTGTTCCCTTGGTTGAGAAAAGTTTTGAAAATAACTTCGACTTGAGTATTCCCTTCACTTTAGTTACGGCTGCTCTTTCAACACTATTAGCATCATCTTCGACGTTCTTAGTATTTCTACCACCTAAACGCAACGTGGCGAGCTCTCCTTTAAGAGCTCTCAGCTCTTCTGTTGTTGGAACGGAATCCCAATCTTCTTCAGTGTTAGTAGTTGTGGACCTTGAACTTCCATGGGAACCATTTTCTCTTGGAAGTAGTACTCTCAGATTCCCAGGGAGGTCAGGTGTTGCGCCGCCAGTAGGAGATGTTGAAGCCCTGACCTGCTCAAAGAAGAGAACTTGCACAACAACTCGCAAGGGAAGCCGCTCATTCTGCACGGCATGTGCACAGGCATCTACTGATAACTTCTTGCAGTCCATCAACCTGCAGATCCTTTTCCTATCGCTTTTGCTCATCCCAGGATGCTCCTGCACGAAGAAAACACACAAATAAATTAGAAATATGCACTAGCAGAAGTATCACTAAGTTTAGGTGACGTCTTAGCTTTAGCAAAATCAAGGAAGTTTGAACTATCCAACATGAGATGGCAAGTTCAAGAATTAAAACAAAATAGAAAATTACCTTGAGAAACATGTCAATGGCACGGTAGAGTCCATCGTGAGATGGCCTTGAGAAGCTTGATACCATTTCCGCAAGGTTGACGAATTTTGAGAAAGGAAGATGATGGTCCCTGGCTATTTCTGCAAGGTATCCATCGACCAGTTTGACCACAATAAGTTTAGAAGTATCTGATATAAACCTAGGGCTTCTAATCTCCAGCACTTCGTCATTCAGATCCGAGTCTATTGAATTCTGTTCTTGCATTACGAATTCCTCCAATATGCTTTGTACTGCATCCACATCATACATCATAGCCTCCCCAGCGGGTGTAGGAATTAACAGATCATTAACTGAAGCTTCGTCTAGCTTTAGCCCTATTCTTTTAATAAGTTCTCTCTTTCCATTTTCTCCACAATCAAGTTGCGTTGCCATTTTTAAGAGCTTGAGTAGGAAACTACAGGAAACACTTCCTTTTTCTTTCGGTAACAGCCAAATAATAGATTCTACCAAAGATCGATTCTTTACAGTATCGCCGCCCTGGATCACACCCTTGTTGAAACCTGGTAGCCTTTTTAGTCCATATGCTTTCAGGGCTTCTCCTATAACATCACTCTGAGTTTTCCCTTTGTTTCTAATGGTCACTATAACTCGCTTGTAGAATTCTAATTCGAGTTCAGACAGGTCCTCGACCCACCAATCCTTTGGGACTGATGGCGGTTTCGTGACAACACCATTCCATTGTGGGTCTGTCCTGTTTTCTGATGGGAGTTTTTTCCGGTTATAAGTGTAGGACCATTCTACTCTGGAAGTATCGATAGAGGCCTTGGAAGCTATGGAATCGATGCAACGACTGACCAACTTCAGCTCTTCGCACCAGGGAACCAGAGATTTTGTTGTCTGAAGAACAATAATAGAGTCTTTCCAGCTGCAGAAGATACTAGAACTAAGGAAGACTTCGATTTTGTAAATGAGGTTCCCTTTCTCAACAGTCTCATGCATCTCTAAATATTCTGCTGCACAGCGCGCTGCGACAACATTGTACGCGTTTAGGGTAACAGTCATGCCATAACAGAACTTAGCGCAGATCTCAAAAGCAGCAGGTCCTCCAGGCATTTCAGATATGTGTACTTCATCATTGGTTTCCTCGGTAACCAATTTCTGCAAGCGGGAGCTCTTGGATAATAAAGGGAACTGCAGCAAAATCATGTTTTGAGTAAATATACAATTATTTACAGCATCTATATCCGTATTCAACTTCATTAACAATATACTGGCGTACCTTGTGTAGATAAAACTTGACATCCCCAACATTAACAATGATGTCGGTTGCCAACTCAGCTGCCACGTACCTGCAGTTTTGCAATTTACCATTAATCATTTTTGAGAAAAAGAGACTAAAGCTACTACATTCATACTCAATTTCACATGTTGTTCACACTGACTGTCGATAATACACAAAGCATTCCTACTATTAGGATATAACTATATCATCAAAGTTGAATTGAGTCTAGAAATGGAAACATGTAGCATTGAACTATATAAGCAATGAAACAGTAAATCTTAAAAGGTGTGATGCTCATATTACAATTTACAAGCATATGAACATAAGAAAAAGTTATCATTGAGTCTGAGTCGTCTTGATGGGGTGTGTAAGTTCCATTTCAAGATGTCCTCCTGGAAGGTGATTCACTCTCGAAATGTAAGCATTAGCAGAATAACCACATGGCATCACTTCTCATACAAACCCAATCGTGGAAACAAATATAGTAATTGAATAGGAAAGGAAAATTTGTTCTACACGTGAGATCGAGTTAACTAACTACTTCACTATATAATTAATAAGAATAAGCGGAATTCAGATTCTTTACGAGAAATTACAGGGATTTCATGGCAGCTGTCAAGTTCAAAGTTACTAAGAGACAAAACAGTTGATGCCAATTTAATGATCAGCGATTCATCATATATTTCGTTTAGAGCACTCAGAAATTGGATATCATGAGAAGCAGACATTTGAACTAAGAGTGTTGACGGAGATCATAACACATCACAAAATACTGTCATCATATTACGGAAGTGCAAAGATACCCTCACTTAAGATGGCAACTTTTTAATGAAAACAAATCTCCTTTTCAAGGGTGAACCACAACAAAACACCCACAACATCAGAAAATGCTTACAGAAACAAATATAGGTTCAAATGTTTATTATGATAGTGGAAAATTGCCATGACCTTTATGCTCTCCCAAGGAAATGGACCAGCAAAAATTTATACAAAAAGCAAGCACTTCAATTTCAAAGAAATTTCAGACCATCAAAAGACATTCAAACGAATCTCGGACCACACAATCCACACCAAAATATTCTCAAATCTGACAAATACCTTGACCATATCTACAACATCACTGCAAATTGGGAGGAAGAAATTATTTTTTTGTGTACTAAGGGAACAAGTGAAAATGATGATTGAGACAATCAGAAGAATACACAACAAGTACTGTACACATCAACATTTTAAGTATGGGAATGGATCACAACTAAACATATTTCACAAACAAAAAACTCCCATTCCTGAAATTAGTATGGAAATGGCCCTACCACCAAGCTTCAAAGAAGAATATAAGTACACTGATAAGAACACAAAAAAGTTTCTCACATTGGGACCAAAACAGCTTGTAAACTAAGTTATGTGCACAACACTTTCGGCCGGTTATGCAGGACCAACACAAAACCAGGGGGACCAGGACCACACTAAAACTCCATCATCCATTATCCTAGAAGGAACAACTTAAACAAAAACCCTTATCAAACAGTACTTAACCATCACCAGCTACCTAACATGAGAGAGCTAGCTAGCTCACTAGTTTGAGCTTCATATTGATACATCAATAAAGCTGTATAGAAATAAATGCTTCAGATATAAACCCCCCAATATTTTAGATTTAACAAAACAAACAAAGATGATGCAAAATCTAACGGATAACGAGAAACCCCCAAATATAAGACTGGTGATTTAACTGAATCAAGAAACAAAAACAGGTTAATAGAGAAGAAAAAGGGTTGAGTTGAAGGTCTTACCTGACATTATTACTATCTGTTTTGAAGGAATCAGGCTTTGATCCAAGTTTCATGAACTTCATCTTGACAATATGGAAAGATCTGACTTTTCTTTCTTTTTGTTCTAAATACTCACTAAAATACTACTACCCCAATAGCACATCACCTTTGAAAACACCCAAACAAACATAACCCAATAAAGTGAAAAAAGAAAAGAGAAAAACACCTAAAAACCTTTTTCTGAATGTGAACAAATACTTGTATTGAGATTCAAGTGAAGAGGAAGTGATCAAAAGAGAAGGGATTTATGAGGGTTATGAAGATGGAATCTTTTGAATCAACCAAGACAGGAGAAAAGACTAGATAATTAACAATGAAAGAGAAAAAAAAAAAGAGAGAGAGTAATAAACTGAAGATGGTCTGTGAAAGGAAAAAAAAAAACAAACATTATTTTAAATAAGACAAGAAGAGTTCTCTTCAATGGCAAGAGACCTTAAGAAGAGATTGTTTCCTTTGTCTAAGGCAGCTCCCATGGAGCACGGGCTTACTCAGTTACCTCAGGAGACATTGCCAACAGAGACTCACTACTTAAACTAATTATCAAACCAGTAAATTTAAAAAACCTCTATTTGTTTATCTCTCTTTTTATATTTCTTTAAGAAAAGGGGGAGGAGGAGGGAGAGGGAGAGTGAGGGTCTTTTTAAAGCTTCAGAAACTAAAAGACCCACCACAAAGATCTCACTAACTCACTCACACAAAATCTCAAACTTGATCTCCCACACCACCACACACAGTTTTATACCTTCAGAATCCAAATAGTTCTTTGCCGTTTAAGACCTGCAACCAAAAACAGCATATCTTGGTATTAGTTGATTAGATAGAAAAACAAGGACTACAGGTAAATTTATAGACAGACAATAAGCATCTTCTTTCTTTCTTTCTTTATCTATTTTTTATAAGATCAAAAAAACAGAGTGAACAAAAAAAACACTCAAAGAACAGAGGAAATCTATCAAAAAAATAACAAAATCAGCTCTCAGGAAAAAAATTAGAATATAATCTACTTACTTAAAATAACTTAGAAAGTGTCAAATCAGACAAAGGGGTATTAGAAATTTAGAAACCCCCACCCCATCAAAAAAAGAACTTCTTGTGTTTGATCATCTTATCAAAAGAAAAAAAATGGTTGTTTTAAGACAAACCCCAAAAAACACTCCCCGTTATTATATGAAAAAAAAAGGAAGAAGAACATACATCCCCCAGTACCCAAAATCATCTCAAATCTCCAAACATCCCATTCTAATTACCCAAACCCACATAAAATCTAACAAAACCAACTCATTAGAACAGTATTATTACACGCAATCAAACCCCAATTTCATTTGATCATCTCACAAAATTTCACCACCAAAACAAAAGAAAAAAAAAAGGTATTTCCTTTCTTACCCCACACATGTCCTAATAATCCTTCCTTCCCACTCTGATTTCCAATTTTGTTAGCTAGTAGTAGAGTTGAGTTAAGAGAATCAATACCAGTGTGGTAGTAGTACACTCACTCACTAAGCAGGTTCCCATTTGTTTTATTTATCTTAGTTTCTCTGTAAAAAACAACAACTTTTCCCTATGAAGATGTGAAAGGATATTGTACACATTGCTAGTATAACCATAATAAACCTAAAATATAATATAAAAGGGTCATTCGATTCATTGCCGATAATTTTTGAGTCGATGCCTGCATACTTTAACCGTACATAGCTCGGAAACCACACATTTTTATCTCATCTCAAACCCCCATGACCCCAACATAAAGATAGAGCTTCCAACCAAAACTCAAAAACCCATGCTCAGAATGTTCCCCCTCCTATTACTCTCTTCTTCAAAATCAGCACCACCACTTTCTTCACTCTCCCCATTATATACTCCTAACTCCTACTCCTACCCCTTAAAACAAACAGAAGAAAATACAAACACAAAAATCCAAATTCGATCAAAACCAAACAAAAAAATATCATTTCATTGCACTTACATGATATTCTTATGTTCCTCTTCCTCTTGAGCTAGTACTGAAACAGAAAAGAAAAGAGAAGCTTTTGCTTTGGTTGGTTCTCTATTACACTCATGAAATCTCTTTCAGCACTCCATTTTCTCTTTCCTTTTCTCTCTTTTATCTCTCTCTCTGTGCTGCGGTATACAGCTCTACAAGCACAGTAAAGCACGCCAATCTGACAACTCAACACAACACTGTGGAAGAAAGAAAGCCTTTTGGTATGGTTTTTGTTATGGTTATGGTCACTCCATTCTTTTTATTTAACGCTTATGGTTTTACTTAAATACCCCCATTTTTCTTGTTTTGGAGAAGGAAAACGACTTATCTATCCCTCTCGTACTTTGATAATAATGCTATCCAACTTATACACTCCTTTTGGGCAAGTAAAATAATTAATAATAATACTATAAATAAATAAAAATTTACGAGTCAAAAACTAATGGAAAATATCTTGATATTTTATCAAAATATGGAGACCTCGAGAGAGGAATTTGTTGAATGTTGACTATCTTCATAATTCGTTCGTGTTTGACTCTAGATTAGTTCAAGAAACTCTTTTGAGAAATGATCTTCTAGTAAATTGAAGAATTTTGAAGCCAACTCACTTTTGACTGTCATTTTCTTTTTCATCATTGCAATATTTGGCGTTCTTCTGCAAACTAGTGAGCTGAAGAAGTTGTAGGTACTGTTAATAATGCGGCCTATGTGCAGTTTTCGGCTTTGATGTCTGCTGCGGTCCTGGAAGGTGGAACCAGTGACTACTCTATATCTTTATTGCTAAACAGCAACAATGAATGCAACAGTTGATGGTACCCAAAAATCATTACAAGCCCTTGATGTTTCATACGCATACCATCTAAGTTCTAACTAGTCATTTCAGCATTTTGTTAATCTTGGTGCTGGCACATCAAAGTGTAATTGCACTAAGTACGTGCTGAATTAGTTTAGTAGTTATTTTTGCCAGCCAAGAAAGCTGCAGACAAGTATCTACCATCTTTTGGATCTTGACCAATAAGCTTATTGTGCTATTGGAAACCGAATAATGTGAAAATAATGAACTACATTTTGGCTTGGCCCTTGGTAAAATATGCGTATTAAATAAACACTATGTAGTGGTAGCTGATTCATACACGTAGTCTTGAGCATCAACTAATCCATGATTCAAAGTATGCAGCATTTCAACTGCAATAACGGGCATTTGGATCCCATTTTAAATGGATGATTATAGGCTTAACTTGTCATCATCTTATCATGATCATCTTTTATTGGGATAATTGGAAAAATGCCCCAAAAATGCATGCCCCGTCGGAGAAATGCCCCGTAAAGTTCAAATTCTGAGAAAATGCCCCACCGTCCACTTTTCCATCCATTTGGTGTTAAATGCCACACAAGTTCTTCACACACGTGGGACTTTAGACAAAACTACCCTTCATATTCCCTTCTAATCCTAATTTTTTTGAGGGCTACGAAAAACTATCTAGGGGCTATTTTTTTCCAATTTAGTTTTTTTACAAAAATTTATTTTTTTTTACAAAAAAAAAAATTTTTACAAATTTTTTTACAAATTTTTTTTTTACAAATTTTTTTTACAATCGATAATTATACAATGATTTTAATAAAAAATTATCAAAAAAAGTTATCAAAAAAATATTTGAAAAAAAATAATATTTCTCTAAATAAAAATTAGAAAAAAAAATTTGTAAAAAAAAAAAAATTGTAAAAAAAAGAATTTGTAAAAAAAATATTTTCGTAAAAAAAACTAATTTTTGTAAAAAAGATTGAAAATAAAAATATTTTTTATATTAGTTAAAGTTAAAGATTAAAAAAGTTATGATTGGAAGAGGATATGAAGGGTAGTTTCGTCTAAAGTCCCACGTGTGTGAAGAACTTGTGTGGCATTTAACACTAAATGGATGGAAAAGTGGACGGCGGAGCATTTTCCCAAAATTTGAACTTTACGGGGCATTTCCCCGACGGGGCATGCATTTTTGGAGTATTTTTCTAAGTATCCCTCTTTTATTCCTTAAACTTCACATCTATCTTCCCAATGTCGCCTAAAACAAGAATAAAAGTAGATATGGTATTATAATCACTTTAGGGATCTACTAGGCTAGTATTGCCATTAATGGAGAAACCCTTAAGTTAGGCGATTCAATCAAGATTTAAAGCCTACCCTGCCCACACAAAAGAGAAAATGTTCACATTGTTCCACAAATCCCAGTTCACAGCACTGAATATGAACCTACAGATAGTAGGGTGATTCAATTTTTATACCAAAATATGCCATTTAAAGAATTGACATCCGTATTGTGTGTGCATTAAACAAAACTAAATCTTGCACGCAACAAAAATAGGGGTTGGCTCGATAACAAGTGCTACAAAAAAAGAAAAACAAGTGGCGGCATTGAAAAGCAAAAATGGTGTGAGGTGAAGGCGTAGAGCGCAGAATTGCTACCGTGAGTTACTGTATTCCAGGATGGATATCAATCCACTAGATTCAGTAGTTAGAATTGTTTTATTTTATATAAATTTTATAATTTTATATAAAATTTGATAAAATTCTATAGCAACTTTAGTCAGAGAGATCCAACCGTGTTGCCAAAAAGAGATATTTTTTTCACATTTTCATGAGTGAAAATAAAAGTATAAAAAATGTTGCTTATAATAATACTAATAACATATACTACGTGAAAATGGGTACTCATTTTACGGTTGAGAATGAATATCCTTAATTTCGTGGATGATATTGCTGGTATCCAAATCCACAGTCTTAGAGATGAGCTTGACACAATAAGAGAGTAGGTCAAGGCAGGGCCTTACTAGTAGTAGAAATGAAAGATTGCAAATGGCACTCCTGCCTGGCTAGTTGGATTAGGAATAATAAAGAAGATCTTATCCTTAAGAATGGGATTGGAAATGTAGCTATTGGCAATGTTGGTGGTGCCAATGAAATGACATTTTATTTAGTCAAGGATGAACAATGAGGAATTTGTGGTTTTGGAGGGGGGGAGTGTCTTTATTTACTTTTCAAGCTAAGATGATGAAATGTCATACTCAAACAATAAGCTTTAGATGTCCTACATGTTTTCTTTTTTACTTTCAATATGACCCTTTTAGAATCTCAATATTGAACCACCTCACATATAAATACATGACCACACTGGTGGAAAAGATGTTGATCTTTTAGTAGGTATATGTCCCATATGTTTGGCCGGTTTGGCCAATCTATACGTTAACATTGTTGAATTGAATCTCTCAATCCATATGTATGTGGTTTTGTTGCTAAAACTTTGCTTGTTTGGTTGTATTGCACAAATTGTATCCACATACCGTTTTTTTTGTTAGGTTTTAGGTGTGATTGAATCGAGCTAGCTACACAGAGCTTCTAGTAACAAATAACCTCGTGTCGTCACTCTAATCTCACAATTACTGATTCTTCAATCTTGTACCATAATTTCAAACAAAATGTGAAAATTGCATGAACGAAAATGTAATGTAATGGTATTTTTCAATGCTCGGAAATTATTGATCAATAACATTCACAATTTAAAATCCAAATATGATTCAAAGAACTCCCACAAGAAGAAGGCGTAGATTTTTGGTGCTATGTGTAGTATAACCCGAAAGATTTTAGGGGACATTGTTGTATAACCCTAGATATTATCGAGATATGAATGTGTTCTAAGAATGGATTAAGGAAATTAATACATGAATTAAGTAATGAGCTAAATAATTTGGGAGTGGTTTTTATAAAGATGATTTAGTGGTACTTAAGGCTTGATTTCATGTGATAGACTGTCTGAATTCGTAATCAGTACTTGAAAATCAGCATGCATCGTGCTTAAGCAGTCCGGAATGAGTTAAAGCTGAGTCAACCAGTGTACTGGATATGAATTCTTAAAACCTAAAATTATTGGACTATGAATAGACAAAATCAACATGGATTATAATTATCAAACACACACCTAATTATATAATTCTGCGCATCAAGGGACAGCGTTAGAGAAAGAAAACAGGATTTGTCTCTAATTAATCAAATTATCCACTTGATTTTTCACATGGCCACTACTAGTATCATGTGTCCGTTCTTGGACTCTTCATACTCTATTTACATTGTAAATCAATCAATGAAGAGATTTTACCGTTTTAGAGTGCTTTCACTTGCTAGATTTTACATTTCTCCAAATCCCTCAAAACTAAATTGTCACACACAAATAGGTTGTCTAATCAGTCAGCACTTGTGCTTAAGATCAAAAAAAATCCAAAATTTCATTGAAAATTCCAGTCTAAAAATAAAAAATTTAAATATAAATATTATCGTCTAACAATTTTACCATTGTTTCCAGTGATATTAATACGACAACTAAAATTACGAGCGGTGAGCTTAAAAGAAGTGTCCTAAGAATCGTATGGAATGATAAAATTAGTTTTATGAATAACAATTATTAACAATCCTAACCTTGACCAGATAGGTTTGCAACAGTGACTTTATAAAGCATGATAAGTGGTCCAAGCACAAGCATATGCGTTCATACTGCTAACTACAACAAAAGTAGGCGTATTTTAAAGTAACACATACTAGTTCTTGTGATCATGAAGATCTCATTCATCATCTTCTCTCAATTTCACTTTATAAAAAGTGAGTAATGAAAATGATAATAACAACAATCACTATTTTCTAATTTCAACCACTTTTTTAATAGTTTAGCTCCATAAACCTACTAGTCTACCCGCTGCTAAACTTAAACCAGAATTACAACCCTAGCTAACTTACCAAAAATCCATCAAGTTCATTCACTTCTTTTGCAGTAAGTATTCTTCCATCATCAATTGTTGAAGCTAGGCATTTGATGTAATGACTAATTAGGATATTCTCACCTAAATTGGTATCGAATCTTTCTAGAGAAAAATGCACTCGAGCCTGATTTCTTGCACCCGATTGTTGAGCAGGGATAATATCCATGCGATTAGTGGGTTCAAAGCAAACTTAAATTATCTTTAGTAGAGAAAATTGTGCTATTCCCCTTCTAAAGTCGAGTCATTTTTGCTATTTATGTTATTTTAGGAGGATAACTAATCGGCAGGGGCAGAACTATAGCTGGGCTTACCCCTGCTGAAGCCATCCCCAAAGGCTGAAAAAAAACATTCTTTCACCACCTATTTCTGATGGACTCAAATGTTACGTGTTAATTCTAGGCTTAATCCCGATGTATAGAGCTTGTCAAACTCATCCTATCTAACATTTTTAGTTCCGGTTAAATTAAATATTCCACCTTTTAGGAGTCAGTTGTCAAGCGCAGATGGTTACACCTGGCTCTAACCCTTTTAATATTATTTTCTTGAGTGTTTTTATTCTTTTTCTTTAGTATTTTTTTATTGAGTTTTATGAATGTTTGAATTAACAAGCAGCGATAGATATTTCTGATAGTATAAAAATACATATGTATCTTTCAACATGTCTACTAATGTGGATACTAATTTGCTTGGGAGGGTATGAATGCAAATCACAAGCATCAATAAATGAATTTATTTATTTATTCTTTTAATTATTGTTTTTGAAAGCTAAAAAAATAAGTAAAGCCATTAAGATTTATTGCCAATAATACACTACCAATCACCCCTAGTTCCCTACTCCTACTCCCTAGGCTTAGGAGCAAAAGTAAATAGCAACTCATGCATCAACTTAGAATCTTATAAAGATGTAAAGGATTCTCCCATCCCAATTAGTGAGA